>NQII01001815.1:259424-280107 GCA_002778355.1 Clitarchus hookeri
TTTTTTTTTATGTATTTTACCCCCAAAATTTCCCTGATTTTTATTGCCCTCCTCTCTGTCGTGTATCTTAGCTTGTATATGGCATATACCAATGCGACTATGCTTTAGTTATAAATAGTACTATCGATACATACCAAGTTTTGGTATTGTGAACATTCCTTCAGATGAGCCACTAACTTTTCATATTGAAATATTCACCAGATTCAAAATGGGATTTACCCAGGATAAGAGTTAATATCGTGAGTCAACTCGTGTTCTCAGAGTTTTCAGAGAAAAGAAGAGAAAAAAAAACTTTACAAGTAAGGTAATGGTCAGGCTGTGTCACAACAATTGCAGACTCTAGTAGCGCGATGAAAAGGATCGACGTTCCTGTCTTCTTACACCGTAGGCCACAGATGGGAGTCTTCTTTGGCAAACACAGTTAACCAATACTTATTTTATTTCCATAGTCTTCCCGCCCTATCACTGAAAATCGGCACATAACTTGCTGTGGCATTTACTCAGCAATTTCAATTACACGATCTCAGATGGTTGTTGTAACATATTTAAGTAGTCGGCCAAGTTACTGGTACTGGTGCATTAAGCTGGGAATAACACTGTGACAGGCTTACGAGTGCTGAAATTACAACCCAATGACATACAAAAACAACATATATGTATAACCTTTAAAATAATACACGTAACAAGGACACTGCAATTTTAGGGCCCTTGGAAACCCTATAATACATCAAGGTGGCGCATTTACCCCCCATCCCCCCCCATAAATAAGGAGTATTGAAATTATTCAGTATCAAGGACCGAATTCTACCCACGTGCTCACATAACCCCAAAGAACATACACTAGGCGTACAAAAAACAACAACAAAAATTGCAGTATTCGCTTGCTACTAGCGCAGCTATTCTTGACTGGGAGATTTACTGTAACTAGCACCAAAAAAAAAAAGCTACCCGGCAGCCTTGAGAAATTTTACTCTAAATAAATATCCCGTGTTACGCCTTTATATATGGAAAATTACTTTTGTTTTATATAATACAATGTTTAAATAAGTAATATATCTACGGGCACTTTTCTGCATTAAATTACCACTTAAAATGCACAATTTATAACTTATTGCAGGCACAGCGTGTGTTTGCAGTCGTCACGTTGCCAGCCTGAACACACGGATGGGGGGAAAGAGCGAAGAGCATTGTGGTGGGGCGGTCGGTAAAACCCGACGACTGCCGAAAGAGTGAGGTCTCGAAACGATAATGTGCTTAGAATAACTATTTTGGCATATTTTTCTCCCAATCGTTTTAAACAGCTTCTCTTGATCGGCAGGAAAGCTGACTGTCGAGATCGACATCGAGACCTGCCGATAAATTTCCCGAGAAACTTAGAATAGACCACCTGCCAATAGACTACCAGAAAAACTTAGAATATAGCCCCTAGCCAGTGAAATCAGTGAGTAGCGGAAGACGGCCCAGCAAGACGTTGGTAGTTCAATGGCTCACTTGTCATTGCTTAAATGTTTCGTCATAATAATTACTGAATGTATCTCATTTTTGGTTACTTAGCCATTATTTGTTGTCTGAAGTCAGTTCGAGTAAATAAATATTCCGGAAGAAACGTGTGTTGCGAGAACTATCCCTACTGCCAATAGATACAGGGGAAATATTACACATTAATGCAAAACGTTCGTGAAAAACTAGCTTAGTTTTTCAAGTAAAACGTCAAATTCGTTATAATATAAATTGAGCATTTTTTACCCCAATAACATATATCCGTAACTTTATTTGGTCGTATAGTAGTATACCTGACTCGCATTCGGTCCCGGCAGACTGCAGTAGGTACTTCTATCCGTGTGGTCTTTGCCATCACCACCCCAAGTAAACACCGCCAAGGCAGGATCTACATGAATGTGGAGAGATTTAGGCGGCTCTTAGCATCTGAGGTTTTCAGAGCCGATGAGGGTGAAGCGAGGTGAGCATGGAGCAGTGCTGGAATGCCAAGGTGGGGGAAACGGGAGATCCCCGAGAAAGCCCGCCGACCAGCGGCATCGTCTGGAACGATTCCAACATGCGAAAATCCGGCAGCGACTCCACCGGGAATCGAACCTGGTTCACCTAGGGGAGAGGCGGGTAGTTTGACCACTACATCGCCGCGGCCCCTGGATGACACGAGAGGACGTTGGCGCCAAGTACAGCCTGCTGTGAGGGACGCGCGTGGTACACACACGCTGCACGTCTATCTTCCCCGACAAGCGCAGCGAACCGACGAGCAGGGATGAAAATGGAAGAAGAAACGGGATCACCACGAGGAAACACAGCGCCGAGATGATTATCATGCAGGTCACTCTACTCAGGAAGAATAAGAAATGTTACGCTACCAGCCTTAGGATGGTCACACATTTCCTATCATCCCCCACACTTTTGTTCCCTTGCTGTGAGTACTGCGGGGTGTATAAGTTGTTCCATTTTTTTCTGATGATCCTTCAGTGATTTTTTAACCTGTGGCAGTCTTTCCTATTTTTAGTAGGTTACTAAAGGGTCTCTTTCTTTTTTATTAATTCCATTTATGCCACTATTTTGGTGGCTTGTAATTTGCCTTTCGTTTCCAATTATTTTATTATTTGCATGAATTTAATCCTAGTTGCTCAGAGTATAAGGGGTAGCGTGGAATTGGAATTGAAATTGTAAAGGGCGTATTAAAGCCCCCTCAGTGTTATGCATGAAGACATATCATAACTGACTTATGACCTAACTTAAACACCTACGATTCGAACCCAGAACCTCCCGCACCGCAGACCGGCGGCGCACCAACTGACCGTGCCACGGTAGGTCGGCAAGGGCTGACGTGGGTTATCGATCTTCCACACGTTACCTCCACAACTTGAGGATATGCATCTATACCGTGTTACTTCTGTATGACGGCACGAATATATTACTCAATTTAATTTCATTTTTTGACTATTTTCCTTTCATCTCAATTCTCATTTGAAGAAAAAAGAAATTTTAATCTTTTCTATACCATCCACCTCCCGCAGCCATTATTTTGGTCTGGAATCTTATCTTTAATTAATCATATTCCATGTACAGTGTCGCGTCGTATTTTTTCAGTTCATTTTCCTTTCTTCGTTGCCAGAAATGTTTCATCCAGGTCCGTAGTACATGTTTCGTTACCAAGTTTTGTTCCTCTGTGTACCGTTTGTCCGTTGAGTATTACTAAGTCAAGTGTTTTTTTCCTTTGAAGGGCCACTTCCCTACCCCCCAAACCAGTTACCGTTGATGGTAACCTTCGTCACACCTGAGCTGTCAAATTAGGATAGTTTAACCTGGTGGTAGTGGGTCCGCTCCCACCCCTCGTTTGGAAAGTTGTTTTAATCAGGAGGGACAGGAAGAGTGTATCATTCCAACAGGACAGCGGGCATTTTTAACTGACTCAAGAGACTCATAACGAGGGGGGGCACGGTGGCTGAGCGGTTAGACTGCTTTCCTTCCACCAAGGCGAACCGGGTTCAATCCGCGGCCCGGTCGCTCCGGATTTTCGCAAGTGGGAATCGTGCCGGACGATGCCGCTGGTCGGCGGGTTTTTCGGGGATCTCCCATTTCCCCCCGCCCTTGCATTCCGGCGCTGCTCCATTCTCACCTAATTTCATCCTCACCTGCTCTCAAGATTTCGTTATTAAGAGCTGACCAAATCTCTCAACTCAACTGCATAACGAGGCAGCGAATGTAAAAAAGCGCTAAACTTTACCAAGCGTTGGTCTTCATCTTCGGAGCAATAATTGGAGCTACTACTATTATTCTCCCGTGAGGCGCTAAACGCTGAAGGGTCTTATGGCTAAGGTCACTGTATAAAATACCAAAATGCACCATGCATATATGAAATCAGGAGGTCCCGTTTTTCTGTGCAGAAACTTGTGGCGTGGATCCAAACACTGGCATGTAACGAATGGCTCGTATGCCGTGCTCAGTGCCGCTGCAGTGACAAGACCAGCGCCGGGCACAGCGCCAAACAACAAGGCACAGGTTATATTCACATGTCGGCCGGAGTGCGGAACCCCAGTGTTCCACATCGAACAACTACATGAAATAATCACGAAGAAGGATAACCCATTGACGAACTCTCCCAACCCGCCTACACTGCCGCCCCTCTGTGCAGGGCCATTTGTATCCTTGCCACTGCGATATGGTTGGTTTCAAGCCGACGAGAGTGGGCTTAAACTCCTGCGCCCCTTTTTCCTGTTTTCATCCCTGACATGTAATCTCCGCCAACGCGCAAAAGGCGAATCAGAGGAGGATCGTGTGGCGAGATATTTGCTTTTCAAATTTTGGGCAACTGTGAAGGTTAAAAAAAGGAAATAAAGTGGAGTAGTTTCTTTTTTGTAGAACGCATACACTGTTAGAAAAATTGTCCGTAAAATTACGGAAAGTACCGGTTACAAATTATCCAGACATCTTCCTGAAATTACGGACTCTTCGTTATTCTCAATAACTTTCTCTCCGCAAATTTCACATAAATCTCCGTGAATTCACGAAACGTGTCCATAAACATGCAAGTTTGTTTTTTTATCTGCTCTTTATAAAGAGGGGTAACAAAAAAAGTTTTGCTTTCGTTATATGGGTAAGTTACTGTGTATAAAAATTATTTTCAAAAAGTTTAAACAATTTTGTCCGGAAAGAAAAATTTTGTCTAACACCTTATCCACTCACCTACCACACTTTTAAAAGAAGTATTGTAAATAAAGAATAGACATAGAATGATGTATGTACACCTCTGAGTCATGTTAGAGTGCTTGCGAGTTTATTTTATTTCAGGTTTACAAACAGGGATAAGACAAATAGTTTTTTCCTCTAATGTATTTCACTGTGTATAACAGTGAAATTAAAAAAAGTATAAACATTTTGTCCTGTAGTGGGATTTAAACGCGAATCTACAAATTAACACTCAATAACTGGAACCGCCCACATAGCACAGGATATCCAATATATATCCCAATTACATCCACAATATATTAAAGTCATCGAAGTCCTGAAGTGAATCTCTTCAGGATATCCGTTGGATATCTAGTAGTAGATATCAATTCGTACCACTTCCTGGATATACATTAGATGTCACAAAACCTTCAATGGCTATTGCTTATGGTAAGTGTCTAAATCTGAAAATGTCTACATGACATCCACAATCCGTGTGTGGATATTGGGTGGACATTTGGATATCTTCTGGCAGTCTTTCGGATGTAACGTTGCTATTCGTGGATGTCCCTGGATATCCAGGACGTCCGTGGGGACATCCATTAGATATTCTTTAGATGCCTGTGTGCTAAATGGGCACTCACCCACCACACCTTTACACGAAGTACTGTATTTCGTAAATATGGATTTTACACGAATGTAATGAACGCGCCTCTCTTATATTCAAGTCATGTTAGAGCGCTAGCTATATTGTTTTATTTGCAGTTTATGAAACGAGATTACGAATAAATAGTTTTATTTTCGTTGTGTGCGTATTTCACTGTGTAAAAAGAAGGTTTTGTCTTATAGCGGAATTTGAAAAGTAATCAAAGAATTGGCACTCCATTAGTGGTTTGTCACTCACATACTACTATTTTACACGAAGTAGTATTCTGAAGATGGGATTTTATTCGCTTCAGGTATATCATCGGCATTGTTCGTGTCTGAAAGTTGAAGCCATAAGAATACTAAGAGCTTCCGTATGTTTATATTTACGGAGTTCATTTCCATTATTCGTCATCACTGAGTGCCGTTCCGTAAAATAACTCTACGTCGCAGTAAAGGATTCCGTAAATCTCCAGAAATTTTTTACAGTGTAGTTTAATGTAACGTATTTCCAGGGCGACATTTCCAAGCTAGATACGTGATAAAAATCTAAAATAAGTTGTTCATCCTTTCGTGTTCAGGTGTAGCTCCTTGATGCTGTATTCACCGTTTTGTTTCAAATGATTCTTGCCATGGAATGAAAATTATAGGCGTACCTTTCGAATGCATGCGCAATTTAAATCCCAAGAATCTTTGTTCAATAAAAAACTACGCTTATTTTTGGAATGAGGGGAGGATATCACTCTTTCGTCGATAAATTTGTGTAAGGTGAGTATGTCAAATTGGTATCGCCATTATTGTAATTTTGTGGCCTTTATGCTTCTTGAATGAGATTGTGTTTCACGTTAAGTAATTAAAAGGAAATATGATGCTATGCAAAACCAAAAAAACTTCACTGCAAAAAAACGTGACTCGTTGAAACAGAACCTCGTACAATTTCTGTAACACTTTATTTTCCATACGTAACCATGAGCTAATTAAATCACTTATACTGTTGTAATTAGACAAATTACCATTTTATGCACATATTTTCAAATAGTTTTAGTGAGACACACAAGAAATTCCCACGATAAACATTTTACTAAAAATCGAATTGGTAAAAGTGATTAAAAATTCATATTAGTTGGAACTGAGCTAAAGGTTTACATGAGACAGATATATAGAAAACCAAAATTGAATTTTGGTGTGCCATGCATCGTTTATATGGAGGATGTATTACCTAGACAAATAATTTGCAAAATTTTGCATCTAATTCCTATAAATATATCACACGCGGAAAAAATGTTCTGCAAAGCTTTTTAAAAGAAAATTTTGTAGGTTTCAAACAAGATTAAGTACCTATATTCCATGCGAAGTTAAGTGCCAGGGTCCGTCAATCGGCTTTTGAACAAAATTAAATTTTCTCTTTAACATTTTGTTTAACTCGTGTATGTGAAATCATAAAAGCGGGGATCTTGTTATTATAAATACACATACTTATCTCTAACACATCCAAGCACATTTTCAAAGAATAATGTGATTTCAAAAGCCATACTTTTAGTTTACGATATCCCCAATATGCCCTATACTAAGATAAATTTTCGTTAAATGATCACATCCGCTGCTATTTTTTAATAAAGATAATCTGTAACTTGACGTACTAATCATAAACATAAATGTATATAAAAAATTTGTTTCCTAGTTAATTATATTTTCTTTAATTTTAATTACAAATTTTACTAAACTCAGAACAATATCATATTACCAGGCAACTTTTTTGAGCAAGCTTTTATCGCGCTACACAACTATGTTTATTTGATACGAGATGAGACTTATTTTATTTAAAAAAAATTATATATGATAACCTGTATGTGTGTGTAGCCATCATCCCATGTATATCACAAATGTGCTGTATCCGTGATGTGCTCACTGATATACTGAAGCAGGGCGCTCGTCTGCTGCTGTTCAGAAAGTCGATGATGAAACACGCGTCCAGACAATGCGGGTATTACGTTGCGACCAGGTACGTGTTGCATCGCATTATCGTGCAGGTCTAGACATTATGTCTGGCGAGGGGTACGATGTTGGCCATTACACGACGTCATTATACTCTAACGAGCATGCTTGCAGGTTATGAACTTGCAGCGTATAAACATGCGACAGCGTAGTAGACCACGAATCTAGGGCGCCATTCTTGCTACGCATAACAAGAAGTTACTGACGTAATTAATGAGCCTACTTTCCACAACACGGGTGCAATTAATTTTTATATACGTCCTTAAAAGCTGGGTAGGTAGGTAGGTCTTATCGTTTCGTTAAATGCAATATAATTAGAGACGAAACGAGAAACATATACAACACTAATGTGACAAATAAAATACACACGTGCCTTACTCGTAACTCTAACACAGAAAATCTCATACCATAAACTAGTGTGCAATCAACTGCATTACGGAGGTCGGATTCGGAGCATCAACTTCGGATTTAATCAGACTAATGTTCGAATGATAGGGTTTACTAAATAAGAAAAGTTTACAACGCGGTCATTTTGAAAATAACTGACTGAGCCACTTAAAACGTGTAAGTTTACATGGCCTACTGTAGCACTACTTGTGTGAAGAATTTCGTGGAAATCGGTGGTTTGGTCCCCGGAATATGACATAAAACTTTCATATTTTTCATGTAACGATCTTAATAAATGGAGGACAAAAAATTAATGTATTAACACATTCGATGATTGTATACTGCCAGTATACAAAGTTAAGTTAAAATCGTTTACATAGTTTCGTAACTATAGCACACTAAGCTAAAACAATGTTATAGCCTTCAATCTGAAAGTAAGTTTCTGTCACACTTAAAGAACATATATTTATATGGCCTACCAAAATATAACTTCTTCGCCAAATTTTGTAAGAGTGTTTTGATTGTTTCCCGAGACATGACAAAAACTGTATTTTTCATATGGCATATCTTTCAAAATGGCGGATAAAAGATGCTCCGTGTAGACGCATTTGATAGTTGTAATATATACTGTCAGCATACAAAATTAAGTGAGAATTGATTACATGTTTCGACGATATAGCATCCTAACCTAAAATGGCTGTGTCCGCCATTTTGAAAATAAGTGTATGGCATACTTAAAACATACCTTTTTACATCATCTGCCGTAGCACTACTTGTTTGTCAAAATTTAGTAGGAATTGGTCAGTTATTTCCCAAGATATAATAAATATTTATTTCTTCATGTGGCGCTACCTTACAATATGGCGGACAAAAGATTATCTGTGTAGACACAGTTGAAAGTTGTAAAATCTACTGCCAGCATAGGAAGTAAAATTGGAATTCATTACATGGTTTCGACTATATAGCATTCTAAGCTAAAAAGGCAATATGGCCGCAATTTTGAAAATTAGTGTCTGACATACCTAAAATGGATCATTTAACATAATATGCCACAGTACTACTTTATCAAATTTAGTGGGAATATGTTATTTGTTTACCGAGATATGACATGAAAACTTTATTTATTCATGTGGCGCTATCATACAAAATTGCTAACAAAAGTGACTATGTGTTGGAATATATGGTGCTTGTAATAAATACTTTCAGCGTACAAAATTTGGTCAAAATTGGGTAAATTATATGGTAAATATACAAAATATACCTCAAATATTTGTATGGCCGCTATTTTAAAAATAACTACCTAATAAGGTTTATTCACTTCCGTTTACCTGGCCGGTAATAGAGTTACTTGCATGCCAAATTGGTGAGAATTGGTTTAAAAGTTTTCGATATTTAATGTAAAAATATTATTTTGTAATTTCGTTCTATCTTCCAAATGGCGAACTAATAACAATGCCCATCTCAAAAGTTAACGCTTATACGATGTTCTACCAGCATACAAAATTTTGTTTAAATCGATTGAATAGTTCCCGAGATATGGCATATCACCGGAAATATTAAAATGGCCGCCATGTTTTAAGTAAGTGGCCGGCGTGGTCGATAACTATAAAAGTTAGGTGCCCTTACTAAGTACTATATTTTGTATCGAGTTTGGTGAAATTCGGTTGACGTTTTCAAAAATTGAAAGGGAGAAACACAGACGTACAGACCCATGTAGAGATACACACAGGCCCACACACATGCACACAAACACACATGCACACAAACACACATGCACACAAACACACAGACAGGAAAGTGATCTCATAAGCCTTTTTTCCTTCGGAAAGTATGCAGAGTGAAATGGTTTGGGCAGCTCTGAACAACGAGGTCTTGAAAGCCGATGAGGGTGAAGCGATGTGGATATGGAGCAGAGCCGGAATAAAGGGCGGGGGAAACGGGAGATCCCCGAGAAAATCCGCCAACCAGTTGCATCGCCTGGCGAAATTCCCACATGCGAAGGTCCGGTTCGCCTTGGAGGCGAGCGCTCTAGCCGCTAGGGCAACTGTGGCCCCCTGGTACCTTTGGACAAGTTACGTTAAAGATAGAAAGAACTGTGTTGTATACGAACTGGGATACTGTATTAAAACCCGAACATAGGAAAACAAAAAATACCTCCAGTAGCGTAAATGTCTGGAATAATGATTCATTTCCTCACTTCTCATTTGAAGGGTGATTCATTGATCACAATTTAGCTAAATGCTCTTCCTCTCTCACCGAACAGCAACAATTAACTAATATTAAAAACGTTTAAAAATATAAAAAAAAGATGTTTAAATGATTTTAATGCTTTATTTTCTGCCCAGGACTATTTACATTTGCTCGCTATTTCTGTATGTAAGCAAGGTCGAAAACATGTAGAGAGGAGACTGCCGTNTAAAAAAAATATGTTTAAATGATTTTAATGCTTTATTTTATGCCCAGGACTATTTACATTTGCTCGCTATTTCTGTATGTAAGCAAGGTCGAAAACATGTAGAGAGGAGACTGCCGTTAATTTATTGTAGATGGTTGCCTTTCGAGAATGATAGGCTTGCCGTTCTGACCAGTGCGAATCATGGACGAGGTAAGGCAAGTCAGGGTTCGAGCATCCGTTGGCTGTAAGCGAGGGAGAAAACGGGATTACAGAAAACACTATTCTCCTCCCCCCCCCTCCTTCTCTACCAACCCTTAACTTTGGCATTGTACGCCATTCTCCCTCTATTAGAATTCCGATCCGTAAAACTCCCTCTTTAGCCGGAACCTGGGATCAAAATGGGGAACCTTAGAGGCGGGAGGTATGTAAGTGCATATAAGAAATTCAAATACAGTTCTCAACTTTCTTAAGCTTATACCACAGCAAATAATTCGGGAACTGTGATAAACAGGGCTCTCCACAGACAGGTTGTCTCCCCCGGCCGACTGAAGGTAATATATATAACTTTTCGGGAAAAAAAAGTATTATTCTCGTGGTCTCACTGCATAAGAATGAAAATAAATGCCACTCGAATATTTTTTCACAGTTAATTTAGCTCCTTAAAAATCACGACTTAGTTTGTTTTTTTCAGTCTGCCGAGTAGAAATCCATTCATATAAGAATCAACATTTCCGTATGCCTCATGATTTATGATTGGTCATATGCGATTATTGACACTACTAACTGTTAAAAAAATTAATACGTTCTCTTTATAGGATATAAATGAATTAATTTATATTGTTACCAAAATTTTTACATGTCAGATACGTAAAGATACGGTAGTTCATAATTCGCTCCCGACGTCACTCTTTACAATCGCCAGTAAGGTTTTAAGGTAAAGCGCAAAATATGGGGACGAGACTTTCATTTTTTCTAAATCCGTTCTGCAAAACATTTTTAAAAAGTCACGTATGCCATGATGATGGCCGCTCGTTAACTGGAAGTAGAAGGAAGCGGGAGAACACGTTGACAAAAGCCAGGGAAACTGGTTTATAAACAAAGAATTAATTGATAGCCCGCGGTGGGTTCCCCGGGTGGCGAAGCATCGATCGTTAGTAAGGCAGAGTAATTAACACTGGCATGTGGAGGCACCCCAGAGGAAATACCACAGTAACACGACCTTGCTTAGCCCTTCCAGACCCACTTTAATTTACTCTCTCAGATGTTACAAACAAGGAATTTTATGATCTGTGATGTACTTAAATCGATACAACACTTGATTTGTTGTCACAGTCTATATGTTCGGCTACAGTTATATGAACCAATTATGACCTAGACCAGGAAGACGGTTTGCGGGTCATATACCCACAGGTATGATCATTGGTCACTGAGCTACGCGGTGTGCAGTACAGACCAGAAATTATCTCTGCGTGTGTAATATACACAGTTGTGTACACAGGGTCTGGATGGATTAAAGGAGATCGACAACAAGTCAGTGTTATATATTTCGGATGAGGTAAACTAATTTTTGTCCACCGACATCGACACGCCCAGCATTATCAAACTGTCAAATCCCTTTGCCTAACAGTGACACGGGCGTTCATTTACGTTAAGATTTCCTAGATAGGCTATTCCATGTTTATAGACAAAAATATGTTCCCATAATTCTAGTATCATCAGGTTTAATTTAAAGTTTGATTACAGGCAATCAACCAACATTTAAAAGCGCGTATTTATGTTAATAGTAGTCTAACCGCGAATGTATAAAAAAAATAGACACTGTTTGGATAGTGTAATTACAAAAAAAAAAAAAAAAAAAAAAAAACAGTCCACTCACTGTTGGAACACGGAGGCTGGCTAGTGCACAGTTGCATGCACATATTATCATATATCTGCTCTCCGGTTGGCACAGCGGCCAGCAACATAGGTGCCGTTCTGGGCAGATAACAGGTGGGTATACCGTTTATTCGTGATTGCATGGCTGGAACGCAAGACTAGTTGGTAGCCTAATATTACGAACTAGCGAATACTTCCAACGGGCTGTGAAAAACTCAATTTTGCGTATGCGTGATACGGAAATTTGCAGTTTCAAAATGAAATCTATCGTTACTGGGACTATCAAGAACGGCATGCTAATGAACTTCATGTGGTTTAGCATCAAAGTGCATACAGTATTTTCAAGCCGGTTTATTAAATGCCATGTGCAGTAAATTAGATGGAAATGCATACTTGAATAACAAAAAAGATATATTAAATAATAAAAGTAATACATTATTACGTAAAGCTACATTTATGCATGTAAATAATTGCAGCACTCTCAGTGAATCAGTGCATAACTTACAATTAATATATGGCTTAGTGCAAAGCAACAGTGTAGCTGTTGAATCAGACGTAAAAGCGTTGTGTTAGTTCCCATGTTGGTAAATACTTCGATATTGATTTTACTAAGCACTTGTCTCCCGACAAGTAAATGTTCTTTCCCATGTCGAGAAAAGCGGAAAGACTATCGTTACTGAAATAATTATTTACTACCTTGCTGCTCAAATGTTGTCGATAAATATACCTATCAAGCGGTAAAGGATTTGTCTCTTTTGGGGTTAGCATGCATTCTCTTTTTAGTGGTAGATACGTTTTAGGCAAACAGTGGCGTTCGCACGGGAACAATATCTTCTTTGAAAAAGTCACGAAATGCAATAAATCATGTATCACTGCACAAAACCAATAGTAAGTTGGAGAAATGGTATAAAATAAGGCATATGTAATGTTTCGTAGGTCTCATACCTACCTGGGACCTCCGACTCTCCCATTAGTTTTTAAGGTAGGTTAGAAAAAATTTATTTCTGAGGAATCTGAATCAATCTATGCTACTACATTTTTTTTATGACTCGCTGCCTTTGGGCGAATATTGTTAAAAGAACGGCGCATTTTATTTACAGCAAAGGTACACGGTAGCCCGGCAAGTTACGGCGTCACGCTTATGTGGTGAGGACAAATCGGTGACAGACAGTTCGAGCCCAACCCTGGCAAATATCGAACATTGTTTTAACACCAAGACAAAGTGCTACTATGATCAAAAGGTTCTGTCGTCTTAAATATATTTGCACAACTGCGCATTGCACCTCTTAAATACGCAATTTAGATTTCACTGATGCATGTGCAATAAATTTCCGTATTACGCCAATATGTACGACGGATTTTCGTTTTTACGCATACGTTCGACATTGACTAACGAAGTGCCAACAGAACTGACGAAATAACGTGGTTCGATAGTGCTGTAGACGTTTGTCTCCATTTTGTTTTCTGACAATGTGTACGAATTGAAAATATACATGAATAGCAACTTCTGGTAGGTTGCTCTTATGAACATGTGCAGTATGAAAGGCTAGCCTTCTATCAGCCTCTTCATGGTCACAAACAAGTTCCTGACACGCTGTCACTTCAACTGATTTTACTTTACAGCATTTGTTTTCATGTACGATAATCATAACTTGACTCTGTAGTTTGCTTTGAAGAGATCAGCCTTGTTTGAACTAGTTGTAAGAAGCTGTGACGAATAACTTGAAGACCCCTTAGAGTTTTGCCTACAATGCTGGTGAACTATTATCTTGCCTGTGTCCTCTCTCGAAATCTTTAATCGAGTCAGACTTATACAAATAAAAACCTATGTCGATTCTGTTTCTTGGGCCCTGGCTTACAATAGTTACACAAATGTAATCAAAAGTCATATCATTGGAAATTCTGACTTTCTGCAGCAATGACATTCCATCGAAAACTGGTCCCCAAGACCACTTATAGGTCAACATTACAATTATCGGCTGTTATGGCAAGCGTCACAAATAAGTACGCTTCATCTGTGGTTTCTACATCTTTTTTCTTTGCAGAAAAAGTCACATTTTTGTAAAAGTTAAAATAAAATTATTCCTATTTTTTTAGTGTATTTTGGAACTGTTTCATACATTCCTCTGTGAGCTATTGTTTAAAAAGTGTTTCAGAAGCATTAAACCCTTTACCATGAGCTTTTATTAGTTCATTTAACTAATTCAGTTGGTATTAGGCCTGTTGAAAAACTCCGCAGTTGCCCCTGTTCCAAGGGTATTTAAGTAGTTACAAAAATGTCGATAACACTTCACACGTCATTTTCATCTCCGTCTATACGAGACTCGCCCGCTTGTATCTGGATGCTTTGACTTGTTTGGGTCGAACACTGCTATGTCTTTAAGCAGTGCCTAGTATGATGAACGCCTCTGATTATTCAAAAACCCATCTTCAGCAATAAAGTTTGAACTAAACTTCGAGTAGTTTTGCAATTTTTGTTTCTAGTTATTTCAATAACTCTGTGTGCTTCAGTAGCCCTGAAAGCATGCAAATATTATTCAGTCCTGTTTAATTTTTGCAGCAAATTTCGGTGGGTTCTCAGTAAATGAAATTGTAAGCTGTATTTCAAATCTATAACACAAGAATAATGATAAGTTTGGTCATCATTATGACTAGTTAATTAGTTCAACTTTAAAAATATCGTAATTTTTGAACGCAAAAAATTTTTTTTTAAATTTAGTTAATATATTAAGTAGGTTGTAATTAAAAGGTTTATTTTGTAATGAATGGGCGAGGAGGCCGGATCGGTTCGTATCCATCCCCAGCATGATTCAAATTTGTGAGCACCGAGTCGGTTACCAAATGGTTTGGTGCCTACTATAATCTTCGATGTTCTGTTGGCTAAAGTCTCTGTGCATAAGCCCTATGACCCAAAACAGTAACTTTTTNGCCTACTATAATCTTCGATGTTCTGTTGGCTAAAGTCTCTGTGCATAAGCCCTATGACCCAAAACAGTAACTTTTTTAACTAGTTCACAATGTGTTTCGGGTTGTGAAACAAAAAAGGATCATATGAAAGTTATTCGGTAAAAAACTCNTTTTTAACTAGTTCACAATGTGTTTCGGGTTGTGAAACAAAAAAGGATCATATGAAAGTTATTCGGTAAAAAACTCATCAAAGCTACTGATTTCAATTTTCGGGTTGCCATATTCGTAATCTACTAAAAAAACTGAGTTAAATGACTCCCCTTGCGTATTCACGGCACAAGTGGTTATATTTGCGTGGAAATCGGGGTCTAACTGATGGATCATTAATCGTAGTATCTCACCACTTGTCGGAGTTACCGTGACACCTCGACGCTTGCATGCTAGGGGACTGGAGGCGTGATTGACACCTCTGTAGGATCTTGTAATGTGGCGTCGCTCATTGTACCGCCAGCACGCGTGTCGGTGACAGCCGTTTACGAAGGCCCTTGTCTGTCTCGCACAGAGTCCCGCCAGCCGCCCACTGCGCATAACGCAGACCACATCGTGACAGCACGTGCTTCGCTACCCTTCGAATACAGCCACATCCAAAACTTTTGCATTGCGTTTCTTTTTTAGATTCTTATGTTAAAATGTATTTAATAAATTTATCCTTTGGCACATCATGATTTAAAGTATTTAGTGAAATTTGAAGCGGAGAGGTCTCTGCACGGCTAATAAAAATGTAGTCTTGAGAGCCGAGGAGGGTGTAACGAGGTGGATTTGGAGCAGCGCCGGAATGCAAGGGCGAGGGAAACGGGAGATCCCCGAGAAAACCGGCCGACCAGCGGCATCGTCCGGAACGATTACCACGAGCGAAAATCGCCCTGATGGGAGGCGATCAGGCTAGCCATTACACCTACCGCGGCAAAATTTAATGAAATTTAGTTTTTAGTATAACTATAAAAAGATATAACATTCTCTTACTCCACAAAATGATGCAGGCAACAAGTCGTCGATCGTGAAAATCTATGACAGTAACTTTCGAGCAAAATCAATGTGGTATTGCTCTGTCTTTGTCTGAGCCGTAGATACCAATTTTTTATGGTATTCTTGGTCATCAGTTCAAGACTGTGTTATGCAAACCCTAACTGCTTACTGCTAGGTCTACACGAAAAATGAAAGATGCAATTGCAAGATATTGGTGTGATGTGGTATGAAAGTAATACGAAAAAGCTTCAGGAAAATTATAATGCCCATTTTTTATTTCGATGCGCGCAAAGTTGACGAATTTTTCAAAAAAGGTTGTTTGTTCGCTGTAGCGTGCGTATAACCGACAAACTTTGTGTACTCGCAAACATATTATAAACTGAACTAAATATTTACGATATTGTTATTTTATTAAAGGAATAATAGAAATTCAGTTCTGGTTACATGAACAAACACTTTTAATCTTTTCATATTTCTTAAGAGGGCGTGAGCAGCAGCAATTAGTTATTTCCTGCCTTGTCAAAAGGAAGTTGTTCCATAACGAATGTGGCTTCCACGCTGCAAAAATGTTCAGAGTACATTCTGAGTTACGCCAATGATTTGATGCTGTGGAAGCAGTTTCCGGGGCAACTACGATAACGCCGCATGTCTCCTCGGGTTTCGTACGACGAGTTTCCGACGTCATCCTACTTCGCGTATTCAGTGGTAACCGCATTTCGCCTAGAACCTTAATCACCTTACACGAGAGAGTTCACACGTCTGGAGACGTTTCAATCTACCGGCACTGCATTCAAATTAGCTTGAGAGGTTTAATCACGGTGTTCCTGCCATAAAAAATAAACACCGAGCTGTCGGTGTACCTTAAGGTGGGAGCAACAGCCACCTGGTGACGGAATTACGAGGTAGGTTCCCGCCATCCCTGAAGAGGCGACAGTAAGATGCGTCAGCGGAATGCAGTGGTAGGAGAAAAGGGAGTGCCCCGAGAAAACTTCAAACACCTGCCTCAAGACAAAGTCTACCACACCTATCATGTAAAATTCCTCGACTGAAAATTCCCCGACAGCCGATGCCAGTACCTATCAACAGAGTCAATCGTGTTCGCATAAACCTTAATCATAATATAGTTTCTTACAAATAAAACCCACCCTGTAAGGCTACTCGCAATCGCAACTCCTAACACAATGTGCGCATTAAAGTAAATATTAACGCAATAGAACATTAACTATCTTAATTACGAAGTTATGTACATCAGCTAAATTATTTTAATTAGAAAATTTTAATATGTAATTATCAGTTACTATACGTTAAAACTAGGTTGACAGAAGACAGACGCTAAATTCTTTCCACTTCCACGCTGTCCGAAGGGTGGGTCACAGTCATCAGTGTTGGTCTGGGAGCAATCTGAGCCCGCAGATATTAAAGGCACTGACAGCAAAAAAAAGAAAACTTTATACTTGTACGAAACATCGTTCAACTTGTAGACATTACTCTTTCTTCGCATAACAAAAATTTAGATCGCTTAGATTTACATGCCAAAATCACAATTTTAATTATTTTGGGACGTACTAATACAATAAATGAAATCATTTACAGAAANTAGATTTACATGCCAAAATCACAATTTTAATTATTTTGGGACGTACTAATACAATAAATGAAATCATTTACAGAACATTTCACTAGCTTGACTGAAATATAATGTCTTTATTAATTTTAAGGTAAGCCTAGCAAAACTTTTTTGAGAAAAAGTCATAGTCTGCTACAAACAAAAAAAAATTTTAAAAATTTATATTTTAAGCAATTTTTAAAGCATGCGAAAACATTTCATAGCGTGATTTTAATGATACCTTGAATTAAATCACGGTGTCTTATTTTAATTTGATTTTTCTCATTTCGGAAAACGAGTTAGTTTTTATTATTTGTACGTCCAAAAAATACTAAAATTGCGATATTGACAGGCCTTTGTGTAAAAAGTATACCACCTAATTTTTTTAAGCGAAGAACTAGTGTATACAAGTTGAACAGTCAAAATTTTCTTCATGATTTTCTCATGACATGCAGACAATTGTTTTGAGTTATAGTGTAGCAGTAGACGGATGATAGGGTTTTGGCACACGGGACCCGGGACCGTAGCGTCGGAGCTGTTCGTGCTCTGTCATTCGGGTCGGCCGGCGGGCATCTCGGATCTATATGACTTTAACCTTGACCTTTGACATCAGGCCCCAAAAAAAAACCAAAAAATAAAAAAAAATCTACAAATTTCTAAAAAAATTATTTAAAAATATAAAAAAATATTTAAAAATAATATTAGCAATATTAAAAAACTATTGAAAATTTTTTAAAAGATTCATTTAAAAAAATTTATTTTTAAAAAACTTACATTTTTCGGAGTCTCCCACACCCCCTCCAACCATACTCATTCCACACTCGTGGTAGGTGTAGTACAACATCTTGGTAGGCGTCACAGCCACCAGCCGCCATTGTTGTAGGTGCAGTCCGCAATCTTGGTAAGTGCAGTCCGCCATCTTGGTAGGTGTCACAGTCCCCATACGCCATCTTGGTAGGCGTCACAGTCCCCATACGTCATCTTGGTAGGCGTTACACCACCATCCACCATCTTGGTCATCTTTGTTTGTCATTTGATTATACATTACTGAGGTNCATCTTGGTAGGCGTTACACCACCATCCACCATCTTGGTCATCTTTGTTTGTCATTTGATTATACATTACTGAGGTTTGTCTCTCACCTTCGTTCGACCGCCATCTTAATTTTTTTCGTTTATCATTCGTTATACATTGCTGGTGCTGTCCCCAGCACCGCGCCCAGCAGATGACTGACCCCCTCCACTCCCTCCTTCCTATATATTTAATTGGCCAATTTCCCCACCCCTGGATCTAATTGGCTAATTGCCCACCCCTTTCCAATATATTTAATTGCTCCGCCAATGATTCTCATTGGCTAATTACGCGGGTGTTTTCGGAAATCTTCTTTCGACCAAATAGTCCTTCTCCACTCCCTTAAAATATATTTCATTGCTCCGCCAATATTCCTCATTAGCTAATTACTCGGGTGTTTTCGGAAACCTTCGTTTCGAACAATCGGTAGCCTGCTTAAATCGCGAGGGCGCNCATTAGCTAATTACTCGGGTGTTTTCGGAAACCTTCGTTTCGAACAATCGGTAGCCTGCTTAAATCGCGAGGGCGCGCAATTTTTTCCCCTTAGAAATTTTTCACAAGACGCACCTTCAGCCCCCAAGGGAAATCAGTTACTTTTCTCTGAGAAATGTACGCGTGTTGTCCGAGTGGCCATATAAAATTTTCGGCCATTTTGGCATTTGGAAGGGTGCGGTCGCTTAGGGCCTTGGACAAACGGGACGAACTACCGTACCAGCCGAAAAAATTTCTCCTGGTCTATGTACCTTACGAAATTTCGACCGTAGTCAAGTATTTGCCGGCCTACCTGCAGCAGGACTAAGACATACGGGGCTGCCTCCCGTGCAAGGAGTGTTTCAAGTGCTACACCACCTCGGTTTCCGACACGCCGCGTCGTAGGGTTTGATGCAAGGCTCGCCTAGTAGCCCTCGCGACGTCTGCGCCCCTGGAANCACGCCGCGTCGTAGGGTTTGATGCAAGGCTCGCCTAGTAGCCCTCGCGACGTCTGCGCCCCTGGAAGACGACTTCTCAGTTGAAGACGCCCTCCTTGTAGAATACGGCGTCCGCATACAAGTTATCTACTCGCAAGCTGTACCCTTGGAAGATGCTCCCCTTCAAGAAACTTACTGGCAAGCACTACCTGGCGTGGAAACCAACCCAGAACACAGGTGCCCGTTGTGTATGGACCTCGATGAAGTTTTAAATGACTTCATAAAAAATTTGTAAAATTCGGTGTGTGCATGGGAACTTAAAATTTATTTTATATAACAAAAAACGTATGAAATGTTTTACAACATCCAAGGTTTGGACTTGTTGGACTCGTACACTATCAAGCAGATTGCCATCCCGTACAGTGACGAAGAAGAGAAAATCTAAGTTTTCACTTTTCTAACGCAGTTTCCATGGAAGCATCTCGACCGCACCGCGCAACGGACGTATCGCCTACAGACGTACGAAACGCACGGACTAAGGTGGGACGAGGGAAATATTGCGTACGAGGAGATTCCTGTATATGTGTTCGGAAGAAGCCAAGAGTCAGCGATTCGCAATGCGTGTCCCACCGGAACGAACATTGTACATCTTCACAAGCATTGCCGCTTCCCGCCGTTTCGACACCTCTTCACTCCCAACAATGACATCGGAGACCCTGACTTTACAAGGGATGTAATTACAAACACTACAAATTTTCTCAAAATTAAAACCAAAAGGAAGCCAAATTTCATTACCTTCCCCGAGTTAATGCTTGCAATAAAATCAGTGAAACCCAAAAAAGCACCAGGAGACGACAAAATAACATACCAAACACTCAAAAACCTCCCATACCCGGCGCTCGTTTTCATACTAAAGATATTTAATTCAATTTTAAAACTCAAATACTTTCCAATAAATTGGAAACAGGCAAAAATTATCACAATCCCCAAACCAGGCAAAGATCCTGCACTACCCCAAAACCGCCGCCCAATCTCACTACTCAGCTCACTAAGCAAAATATTTGAGAAATTACTGCTAGCTAGATTAAAAACCCATGCTCAGGTAAGAAAAATAATACCAGACACGCAGTTCGGCTTCAGAGCAGCCCACTCCACTACCCACGCATTAACCAAACTCATTACAGATACAGTAAC
>NQII01001815.1:280344-436081 GCA_002778355.1 Clitarchus hookeri
CAAACTGTACAAAACAAATTCCTAAGAGTTCTGGGAAACGCGCCGTACTTCACTCGCATAAACGACCTACATGAAGCCCTCAAAATACCCTATATAGGAAATAAAATCGTCTCTCAAAACAATAAATACTATGATAAAATAGAAACACACAGTAACCCAGCAATTAGAGTACTCGGTAAATATCTCCCAGATACTAACACTCAACTCAAACGTCCAAAAATGCCGCGTTTACTACCCTAAAGTCAGTCCAAACCAAACAAACTATTTAAGATAATATAGTCTACGATAACAGTACCTGACATGCGTCTCCAGAGCAGTCAACATTCAAAACGCGCCGAATTATTTAATAAATAACATTCTTCTGCTATTTTAAAGCACTATCTTTACAATATTAATTTAAATCTCTAGTCATGATCCATCTCGTCAACCACACCAACATTTCATAAGCGAGCACAAGCAACTCGACTTTATGATTATTAGATTCACGGGATTATTTTATTGATTTTTTCATTTGGCANCAGGTTATTTATTTAACCTGCTTTTCAAAATTTTTAAGTTTTATAAAGTAGAGCCATAAACCAGGCAGAGCTGCCTCCCTCTTCTTTTCCTGTGCAGGCAGGGGAAGTGGAGGGAAAAATTTGGGTACCGGGCTTGCTGGGGAAACTTAGCGAGCTCCTAAATGTTAGCTAAGGAGGGCAACCTCCTTAACTACAGATTGGAATGGTGCAGGGAGTTGGGAAAGGGCTAATCTTGCTCCTTCCTAATCTCCCTGTGTGTTTGGTGACCAACCCCAATGGGTGGTAAAGGGCCCCTCACAGGGCCTGGACTACCCCCGCTCTGAGCTTCGGCAGTGATAGAAATGGCGGTGGCTGCACTCAGTAGCTTACCCCAAGGAGGTCGGAAAGGAAAGTGCTTTCGTTGTACACTCTCAGTTACTGAGTCACATAGAGGACCCACAGTAAAAGTCAGAGTCATGNTAGATTTACATGCCAAAATCACAATTTTAATTATTTTGGGACGTACTAATACAATAAATGAAATCATTTACAGAAAATTTTACTAGCTTGACTGAAATATAATGTCTTAATTAATTTTAAGGTAAGCCTAGCAAGACATTTTTTGAGGAAAAAGTCATAGTCTGCTACAAACAAAAATTCTTTAAAAAAATTTATATTTTAAGCAATTTTTAAAACATGCCAAAACATTTCATAGCGTGATTTTAATGATACCTTGAATTAAATCACGGTGTCTTATTTTAATTTGATTTTTCTCATTTCGGAAAGCGAGTTAGTTTTTATTATTTGTACGTCCAAAAAATACTAAAATTGCGATTTTGACAGGCCTTTGTGTAAAAAGTATACCACCTAATTTTTTTAAGCGAAGAACTAGTGTCTACGAGTTGAACAGTCAAAATTTTCTTCATGATTTTCTCATGACATGCAGACAGTTGTTTTGAGCTCTAGTGTAGCAGTAGACGGATTACAGGGTTTTGGCACACGGGACCCGGGACCGTAGCGTCGGAGCTGTTCGTGCTCTGTCATTCGGGTCGGCCAGCGGGCATCTCGGATCTATATGACTTTAACCTTGACCTTTGACCTCAGGCCCCAAAAAAAACCAAAAAATAGAAAAAAAATCTAAAAATTTCTAAAAAAATTATTTAAAAACATAAAAAAATATTTAAAAATAATTTTAGCAATATTAAAAAACTATTGAAAAATTATTAAAAAATTCATTTAGAAAATTTTATTTTTAAAAAACTTACATTTTTCGGAGGTCTCCCACACCCCCTCCAACCATACTCATTCCACACTCGTGGTAGGTGCAGTACAACATCTTGGTAGGCGTCACAGCCACCAGCCGCCATTGTTGTAGGTGCAGTCCGCAATCTTGGTAGGTGCAGTCCGCCATCTTGGTAGGCGTCACAGTCCCCATACGCCATCTTGGTAGGCGTTACACCACCATCCACCATCTTGGTCATCTTTGTTTGTCATTTGATTATACATTACTAAGGTTTGTCTCTCACCTTCGTTCGACCGCCATCTTAATTATTTTCGTTTATCATTCGTTATACATTGCTGGTGCTGTCCCCAGCACCGCGCCCAGCAGACGACTGACCCTCTTCACTCCCTCCTTCCTATATATTTAATTAACCAATTGCCCCACCCTTGGATCTAATTGGCTAATTGCCCACCCCTTTCCAATATATTTCATTGCTCCGCCAATATTCCTCATTAGCTAATTACTCGGGTGTTTTCGGAAACCTTCGTTTCGAACAATCGGTAGCCTGCTTAAATCGCGAGGGCGGGCAATTTTTTCCCCTTGGAAATTTTTCACAAGACGCACCTTGAGCCCCCAGGGGAAATCAGTCACTTTTCTCTGAGAAATGTACGCGTGTTGTCCGAGTGGCCATATCAAATTTTCGGCCATTTTGGCATTTGGAAGGGTGCAATCGCTTAGGGCCTTGGACAAACGGGACGAACTACCGTACCAGCCGAAAGAATTTCTCCTGGTCTATGTACCTTACGAAATTTCGACCGTAGTCAAGTATTTGCCGGCCTACCTGCAGCAGGACTAAGACATACGGGGCTGCCTCCCGTGCAAGGAGTGTTTCGAGTGCTACACCACCTCGGTTTCCGACACGCCGCGTCGTAGGGTTTGATGCAAGGCTAGCCTAGCAGCCCTCGCGACGTCTGCGCCCGTGGAAGACGACTTCTCAGTTGAAGACGCCCTCCTTGTAGAATACGGCGTCCGCATACAAGTTATCTACTCGCAAGCTGTACCCTTGGAAGATGCTCCCCTTCAAGAAACTTACTGGCAAGCACTACCCGGCGTGGAAACCAACCCAGAACACAGGTGCCCGTTGTGTATGGACCTCGATGAAGTTTTAAATGACTTCGTAAAAAATTTGTAAAATTCGGTGTGTGCATGGGAACTTAAAATTTATTTTATATAACAAAAAACGTATGAAATGTTTTACAACATCCAAGGTTTGGACTTGTTGGACTCGTACACTATCAAGCAGATTGCCATCCCCTACAGTGACGAAGAAGAGAAAATCTAAGTTTTCACTTTTCTAACGCCGTTTCCATGGAAGCATCTCGACCGCACCGCGCAACGGACGTATCGCCTACAGACGTACGAAACGCACGGACTAAGGTGGGACGAGGGAAATATTGCGTACGAGGAGATTCCTGTATATGTGTTCGGAAGAAGCCAAGAGTCGGCGATTCGCAATGCGTGTCCCACCGGAACGAACATTGTACATCTTCGCAAGCATTGCCGCTTCCCGCCGTTTCGACAGCTCGTCGATACGTACACCAGAAAACTTCACGAGTGCAAAAATCAAAGATATTTCTGTGCTCCGTGCAACTCCGAAGCCCTAAGATTGTGGAGTTATGATAACCCGTGGTACATTTAAAAAAACGACTATGAGGAACCCATTCTACATTAAAAATATGAATATTACTTGTGCAATGCCCTTCAAGACTCAGAGAAGAAACACGTGTAAAAAAGTATTCCTTGTATTATGCAGAACAATAATATCGTAATGTGTGTGCATAAATAAATGTGTTTAAACAATACATAGATTTTTATATCTCGAGTTATGTCCTGCTCACGTAAGTTAAAAAAAAACAATGTTTGCAATGGCAAAATATTTGATATATCAGTTTTGTTATAGTTTAAAGAAAAGATAATATTTAGTATATGAGTTTTGTTATAATTTCAAGAAAAAATATTCAATGCAACACTAGTAGCTACTTACGTAAAGATTTTATATTTTACGTGTATGAACGTAATTATTAAAAAAATAATTAAGGATTTGGAAAAAATCATGTCATGTACGGATGCGTTATGCTGCTTCCTATAAAGTAATCGTGGCTCGAAAAACACAAAAACATAGTTGAAACCACTTCGCTACTGCTCACGTTCTGCGATATGCTTAGTGAAGGATCCCATTAATTCTCCCTAACCCAGGCATAGACGCTAATTATTAAAAACATTTCCTCCCAAGTTTAAAATCAGTACATTAGGAAGTTTAGGCAGCGGGGAAAAAAATACCCATATGGTTAATTCACGTGCGGTGATTTTTCTAGCACCCATTGTCAGCATATGAAACTCTTTATATGCACATATAGTAAGTTTAGCAGGGAAATAATTAAATTGCGTGAATAGACTCTAGCGTAAAGGTACACCCACCACAAGTACGAAATCATAAAAAAACAGTTACTTTCGGCAACAAATTTCTGTGTTTTCATACTTTTGTGTGCACTCCATTANAAAAAAAAAAAAAAAAAAAACCCCACCCTCGCCCTCAGAGCCCAAGCACACCGCTACGTGACTCTAGCCGAGTGAAAAGTGACATGCGAATATATGTATGTATGTGTATGACCTCTCTGAGTGATTTTTCCTACGTCGCTTCAGCGTATATGAGATTTGGTTCCTGCTCGAAGAGTTGCGAAAAAGGGAAGGGCCATGTATGCGATAGTGAAGACAGTGTTGACGGTGATTACAGTGGCGATTTTTTCGACGTCCTCACACATCTCCCCACCGGCTTTGCTGAAAAAAAGTGTTGTGAATAATGCAGAAGACGGCAAGAACACCGACTACATATTTCCTGAAGACACCAATGTACTTGTTGATAGACTCAGACATTTGATTGCCTTGCACAGTAAGGAGATATATTTACCCATCAGTGAACTTAAGGAAAGGGACTACATTGAATGGAACCATTGTGTACTATCCATAATCTGCATAAATCAGAGAAATGCAAAGATTGAATGCATGGAAAAAGTAGTATAATACACTTATGTGTTCTTAGTTGTGCATTTTAAATTTATTGAACCCAACCCTACTGATTTTCTAAAAAATGCATTATTTCAGTGGTGTATGAAATCAAATGCACGGGTCTGCATTAAAGAAAAATTGCACGAGAAAATGCGTTACGGGGAATATGGTTCAATCTGAAGTATTATGTATTTCTCAGGCTGTTTAAGTAGGCTGAGTTTTGTTTGAAAAACAAAATAACTAAGGAAGGAATGCTTTTGAGGAATGAAAGGGCGAAAATCTGGGAGCGACCCTACCGGGAATCGAACTTGTCTCGTCGTGTTGGGAGGAAGAGGCCTAGTGAATAACCCTACCACTGTTCGTTGTCGGGGGTTAATGCCTATGATATGAATGTGGTGGCTGTATCTTAAACAGTTCATGAATTATGGCTAACTATGCTTATAATTTTGTGACAGTCGGATATAGACATACTGTACTTGAAATAATTAGCATAGGTGTGATTAGCATATACATAGGAACAAGGTGGTGTGACAGTATGAAGTACCATGATAGAGCGATGAAATAGAACATTCCTGAAACAAGATAGTTGGTGTTGACATGGAATGATAGAGCATGAACTGTAACATTCTTTAAACCAGATTGCCGACTCAAAAACAAGATTGCCGATGTTGACATGGAATGACAGAGTATGAACTGGAAAATTCTAGAAACAAGATGGTGGCGCGGAATGACAGAGCATGAAGTACCAAGGCAGAATGACAGAGCATGAACTGAAACATTCTTGAAATAAGGTCATGCTTTTTTTAGACTGAGTGACTCATGAAAATTTGGGTAAGGTAACATTTTGCAACAAAGTTTGCAGATTTGGAGGGAAATTCGGTACATTTTTTGGGAAATTCTAGAAATGTTGAGTGTTTTCCAATGTCATTTAAGGTCAAGGTCTCATATGGTCCTCTAGCCTTTAGCCCCTGTTACAGTGCTCTCATTTTCTATTTACTTAGACCATTCACGGTTACTTCACATTTTTCGAAGCCTTGCTAAAGTTCTACTTTTTATTACCAACGTGTCCTTTAGCAACATGTAAACATAAGCACTGTCATGTTACTTCTATGTTTTAACTGTCAAATGCTTTATTTACTGTTTCCAGCTGTTAAAATGCCTATAACCATATTTAGGTCAGGTTTATGATTTTTTAACAATGTGTTTTAACGATATTTCTTACGGTCATTATTTTACATTGTTGACATATTTTTTACACGCAGCACAGTTCATTACACGTACACGTTAATATTTTGCGGCGACTGTGTTTAATCCCATTACAACTGCAGGAGATAGAATTGTAGTACTTAACCTCTTGTTATTTATATATGTTGGGTTATTTCGTTAAAAGGATGGCCTCATTTTTAATAAAAATTAAAACGAAGAAACAATCAGTCCAACGAAAAAAACACAGTGAATTCAAAAACGCAACTCTTGTCAATTATTTATAATGGTGAAAATGCACAAAAATAGGCCTACCGTAACTTATATTCCGCTCAAATTGGTACTTACTGTTTTGTAGGTTCATTTCATTATTTATTTCAATTTATCTGGCTGGACTTAGTATTTTGTTGTTATTGTGGCGAACATTCAAATCACAGAAACGTAATCACGTTACACAATTATGTTTCAAACACCTATGGTAAAGTTACAAAATTGTGATAAATAAACACAAAACTTTAAAACACTTCCAAACAATCAATTAAGAGATAAAACACTTCACGGTTAAAACGTATAAATGTTGCGCGTCCAATATTTGCAATCGCACACACATTGGCCCAACGTAACGTAATGGCAACAATACTCTTTCACACACAGCGGTAACGACGCAGGTTACAGCATATTTATTCCCGCCATTCAAAAAAAGATGTATCACAATATCGTTACTTGCCTTGGTGAGTTTAAAAGCACAGCGTTTACAAACTTGATGTGGCTAATTTTAAGTATTTTTCACAAGGAGAGAAAGTAACGCTTCGTCTAGCAACACGGCATATCTTGACGCCAGCTGCCACTTCTGCCAACTTTGGATATGTAGCCGTCCCGCCATCACATTTAAAAGTATTAAAATAAATATTTAAACAAAAATATCTCGTTTCAGTTGTAAATTGCAAATTCAAAAATCAATATTTTTGCTGTAAAAAGTATGAAATAAGCCAAAATTGAAAACATTGATAATGTTCCTGTTACTACAAACTGTGCGAAACTCCCTGAGGGAGAGAAAGAAAGAGAGGAAGAGAGAGAGAAAGAGAGAGAGAGCGACAAGCTCCGCTCCGTCTATTCCAATTTCTTCCTCGGACGGAAAAAAAACACCATGTCAGTAATGCCTACGCACCATAATTTGCGCTGATATTTTTAACTGTAATAATGAGATATGTTTCCTTCGGTGCTACCTAAGAATTTTAATATATCAATAGACAACGTTAAATTTACAAATAGCATACCAAAAACTAGGTTTAAACAAGATTTTAATAGTTAACAAATTTTTACTAGGCGTTGCCAACACAAGGCTGCTCTCAATGTTTTCAAATAGTAGTTAATACGAAATAAATATTACCAGTTATATAAAACACTAATTAAAGTTTCATTTATTCAAGAATACAATACTTTAAATTAAATCACAGTGTTATATATTTGTAATATCCCAATTATTGAAAAAACAGTTTGACATGTTACTTTTAGGGTGATTTTTCAAAGGTTCGTTTCAAAACATCCGATGAAACCGTGAATGGATTATAGTTCAATTGTTAATGTAACAATTATAGGGATGTGTAGTAATCAGAGATAGAACGAAATAGGTCTGTAAGGTTATCGTTGTATTGTTCAAATATAAGTTAAATCGGAGAAGCTCAGAGAAATAGTAAAAGTTAAATATAATTTAACTAAGCCACGGAACATTATTTAGTTTGGATGGTAAGTAAACAGAACGTCTTCACGTGAATCCTGGCTCCGAAGACTGATGACTGTAGACGTATTACGGCGGTCGGCACACTCCATCTCCTGGCGCCTTCATCTCGGTGTACAAAGACAAAAGACCGTGTCCGCCACGCTCCCAGCCTTAATATTGGGCGCGTGTTGACTAACAACTCCAAGGCCTTCCGCCTCGTTGGAGGGGGTTCCTTGTGTTTTGCGGTTCGGACGCTCGGTTCGTGTCCCAATTACCGGTGTTATGTTTGTGGCAATGCGACCGCCTGACTGCAAGCTCATAACAGCACCCGCTGTGTTGATAAGTGGGACGTCCTCGTCTCGCATCGTGGATGGAGGTAATGTGAATGTTTCGTTTGGCTTGTAATTCGGGCATCATCTTCTGGCAGTAGGAAATTGATTAGGGTGAAGTCATCTTCACTACAGTATGATAATTAATCGGAAGGGAAAATGTACGTAGTGGGAACTGCCACTGGCTTCATTCTTGCAGTTGGTAAGAAGGTGGGACCGCTCGTGTGCTGTGCTGAATGTATACAGCTTCACGCGGGACTTGAACTTCGATTTCCGCTGTGGTGTGCAAGTGTGCTTTTTCCTCGCGTCCGTGGCAACGCACACGATTGTGCTGTTTCGCGACCTCTCAGCATCTCTTCAGCACCTACTTCAAACGTGGCTTTACAACAATTATATTATGTTTGAACTAATAAAATTGAAATAAAACATTAACGTTGAAACAATGAAACAATATGTTAAGATTTAAAGTGCAAGAATTATTCGGCAATAGCTCCCTCCGGTACAATAATATTATGTTTGTACACAGAAAAACTATATATCATGAAAAATAAGTTACAATTTAAACAGTGTCAATGTACAGCAAACAACGATTCTGGTGTTAATCTTATAAACAACAAAATGTCGTGTTAACTATACTTAATCACTTAACCTATGTGACGTTACTACAGTAGGACGTGGAAGGATTGTATAGTGAAACGTAGCATGTTATGTTTGTATTACCAATAGTATGTTTATATAAATGTCAAAATTGAAAATGAAAGTGCAGATGCTTCTCAAACTACGTTTCAATACATAAGGAAGGATTGAAAGTTATTCTTAAATTAACTTACATATATAATAATGATGTTCACCATCTACTTCAGCAGTGATAAGCTTTTTCTCCACTATAATATATGCGTGTAACAAAAGTATTAAAGTTTTTGTACGTGTTTTACACAATAATTTATATCAATAACAATAATAATAGTAATGTCAAGTTATTTTTACAATTAGCATATGCGACAGTATTTTATAGTATGAAGTATTATTTCAGTAATCATTAATAACATATATTATTTTCATTAATATATTTTTCTTTTTCATTACGGTACCGAGTCAACTCAAAGGATAAAATAATAAAATAACGCCGTATTTTTCTCATGGTATTTATTACTTTGATTTTAAATTAAAGTGACTTTCTTATTGTTGGCAATGTTTAATAAGCAAAATTACTTGGCATTAAACTGTATAATCTGCCGATCGCCGGCGTGCTGACAATGCGTAAGAAATACAGTGCATTATAATATGTGGGTGTCAAAAGTGCGTGCGTGCGTGTATATGGCTGTGTGCCTTGTTTGTTTTCCTGTTTGTCCCTGCCGGGCATGTCTGTTGATATTAGTGAACTAGGAAACGTGTGCTCTGGTACCTGGTGTAGAAAGAATGTAAACTGCGGCGTTGTTACTTGCATTGAAAGTCGCGTTGTCGCATCGCGTCGCAGCGAATGACGTCGGTAAGGACAGCTGTTCCGCCGTCACCCCTCTGGAGGGTCTGGTGACGCGTGCCATGACGTCACCGGAGTTATATTTTTGTTTCACGCGCGTGGCTGCTGTATCTCGGCCGCTCGGAAACTTACAAAAATTTATCAGTAGATTGTAATAATTATTATTATTATATGTAACAATGTTTTTATATAGTGCCCCTTTTTTCAATTACATTATACTTGCAAAAGTATTTTACGAACTTAATTCCTCTTTTGTCTGTTTTATTTTTTAGGGTGTGCCTAGCCGTACAAAATTATGTTTGTAATTTTCTATAAAATAATTTCTTTAACCCATAATAACACACAAAATATTTATATTTTATTTCATTCTCGAAGTTAGCAATCGATACATGAATGTTACTTATTAAATTATTCTTTGCTGCAATATCTTATACTGCGTACTGCTGCCTGTGTGCAAATTAATTCAATTATTTTTCATTGTTAAATATTATTTGAAATTACTGTGAAAGTTATACATTGTGCAAGGTACTATAATAACACTAAATCAAATTTACACAAAATTTGCTTCAATATATAATAAAACTTAAAGTTTAAATAATTGGTATCACTACTTCCAAACACAAGCAATAAAATACAGGAGACGGGAAATTCTGCACTCAGTAGCTTACCCCAAGGAGGTCGGAAAGGAAAGTGCTTTCGTTGTACACTCTCAGTTACTGAGTCACATAGAGGACCCACAGTAAAAGTCAGAGTCATGATACTGTGTCGCATTCAGGACCCACAGTTTAAGTACAACTCATCCCAAAGAGCTCATACTGCCTGGAATAACCTCATCAGGTAAGTATAGCAAAGAGCAGGCCCCCAAAGTTCGGGTCGGCATCCCGAAAAGACCCCAAAAGTTCCACGCTCGTGCGCAAAACGAAGCATTTTGTGTGGCCTCCTGGGTAAAGACTACATACAGACTTAGCGAATGTGGGTAAACTATGGATTCGACCGTCACAACTGAAGGGGGTGTGTCCCTAGCACTGCTTCCCATTTCGTTAATACCCTTGTCATTTCGCTAAAGTCTTCAATCCTTACGTTTTCTCCAGCAGCTGACGTATCAAATTAATGACTGATCCCACGTAATTGTTTGGCACCACGAAAGTCGGCTAAGCTTCCGGATCGTCGTACTGCTTGGATTAAATTGTTATCAACCAATCCTGTTTTCGTATTGACATTTGCATGAATGTTTTCTCAATATAGAATATATTAATTGCACTTAGCTATAAGGCAGGCATTGGGCGTGCAGAAATAGCGCGCATTAATTAAACACGACGGCACTCGGGCATGCGGCAGTAATGACAAAGAACAGGGGGGTAGGGGTAGTGTTGCCATTGCAATATTTCATAACTGGGTCGCGCTGCGACGACCTTGCTTCATACTTCCGTGAGGCAACTTTTTTAAACAGGCTTCTTCTGAGCCGTTGAACATTATAACGCCCAGTACACGAAATTAACTCTTGCTGAGTTAAGTAATTAAACATTTTAACATTACACATTTTACGAAACACAAAACAATGTATTAGAATGTGATATTAAATCACTATCTTTTAATCACTTTAATTTAACATCACGCATCATAAATTCTTATTTACTAACTTGGAAATAATCTTAATATTTTATTCAACTTAGCGATGCACGCTCATGCGTTACGAATTATTATTATCCATTACTTTTGTTGCACTCAATTTTGAATTATTTTGTCTCTGTCAAGTTAACATTATTTTAAACAGTGTAAAATAGTTTCATACGTCATGGAGAAATGTGTATTAGTTTTAATACGAATATCTTATTTTAATTTTATATTTTAGAATTCATCGTAAGAATTATTTATAATTATTCGAGAATGATGAATGCAAGACGTGCAAGTTTTTTTATTTATATTTGAGTTTAAGTATATATATTAATATATCAAACAGACAATTACTTTAATTGTTTAATGCGTACTTCGAAGATGAATTTGATTATTAAATGTATTAAAATATCTCTACATTCCAAGGTTTAATATTTATAATTTATTTTTGTTTTAACTTTTAAATGGAAATGCTAATATATTTAAAATTTTAGCCGTGGCTTTAGATTTTAGTTATAATTATAAACGTATTAAACCTTGCACTTATATTTAGTTGGAGGGTATAGTGGTTTATTGATCGCTGTCCACGAGATGGTGAAAAAGTTAGGCGCCTCCACCATTGTTACAATTTTTATGTTAAGTTTTAAATTGTACATTTAATTATTTAAGGGATGCGTAGTACTCAGAGATAAAATTAAATAGGTCGGTTAGATTGTCGTTGTATTGTTCAAATATAAGTTACAATTCGTAACATGAAATGCAAGTTAAATCGGAGGAGCTCAGAGAAATAGTAAAAGTTTAATATAATTTAACTAAGCCACAGAACATTATTTAGTTTGGATGCTAAGTGAACAGAACGTCTTCACGTGAATCCTGGCTCCGAAGACTGATGACTAATGACTGTATTACGGCGGTCAGCACACTCCATCTCCTGGCGTCTTCATCTCGGCGTACAAAGACAAGACCGTGTCCGCCGCGCGCCCAGTCTTAATATTGGGTGCGTGTTGACTAACAACTCCAAGACCTTCCGCCTCGTTGGAGGGGGTTCCTTGTGTTTTGTGGTTCGGGCGCTCGGCTCGTATCCCAATTACCGGTGTTATGTTTGTGGGAATGTGATCGCCTGATTGCAAGCTCATAACGATATGGTATTTTACCACACAAATATAAAATTTAAAGAAATATTAATAATAAAAGCCTCCGATATTCTTATTTCAGTGAGCAATTTGAAAATCGTAGGTAACATATTTCCAGTTCTGCCTGGAACAGAAACATGAAATGCCTTTAAGCCTTAAACATACCAAAAATTGGTACGGGTCCAAGAGGGGAATCAATTCAAAGCATTAAAGCTTAAACACAGTTTAAAATACAAATCATGTCACTTATACTGACAAAATACATTAATAACTGATTCTGTCAGTCTATATTAGCCTGCCTTTGTCTGCCGTTGCCTGTTTGTGTCTGCCTGTCTCTGTTTGACCTGTACTGACTCTGTCCTGTCTCCACAATCTTTAATTACCCCCATCCACAACAGCTAAAATTATTGTCCTGGTTAGAATTTTATCCGGACACGAGGTCTCAGGTTAGCTGGAGGCTCCTGATTATAACGAACTGTTGATGATTCTTTTTTCTACACTAGAGAGCACTCACATCGGGTAGACTTAGAGCCTAGTGGGAGTGCTGCAGTTTAATAACTACACCGCAGAAGAACAGGATTTGGGTGCTCCTAACTCTACCAGGCATGTTTCAAATTAATATCTTATAACTGCTCTCGAGATATTGATGACACAGTTGAACAGTTTAAATTGGCTATAAATACATTTCAGAAAGTTGGCCATAAAAAAAATATTGAAAAATACAGTGAAATAAAGCACATTCGTTCGCATTAAAACTTCAGTAAGAATGAAGAAAAAGACATTGAAATTAAAAAAAAAATTGGCACTGGCAATGGGAACGATGATACAAGTAACTTATTACAACACCAAGAAAAATGGGCACTTCATCCAGGCAGATTTTTTATGTTGAGTATTACCATGAGTGCGTTGTTGCGTCGCCCATAGCTTGAACATACGAGGCTATACGGTTCGGGATGGAGTTGTAAAGACGTCCAATGCTAGCACGTGCAAAATCGTCCCATAGTGAAAATTGACGCTCCAGTTGCTTCAGACACGTTGATTGCTGGACATGCCCTCCCAGCCAGCTTTCTTACATGTTCTTTAGACAAGGTTATGACATCAGACTGGCCAAGTAAGGATGCCGATAGCACGAAGGCAGTCCTAGATATCCCGTTATGTATATGAATTACCATTATCCTTCAAGAAAATTACACATTGGAGTCGCGCCATGAAGGAAAACACATAACACCACACAATCTCCTGAACACACCACTGTACCGTCCGTCAATGTTCCCCCGATGACTTTCAAGGAAGACTGAGAATCATAGGAGATTGTTCACTGTNCACCACTGTACCGTCCGTCAATGTTCCCCCGATGACTTTCAAGGAAGACTGAGAATCATAGGAGATTGTTCACTGTGCCATGGCACTGCCAGTTCTGGTGGTGTGTCACTCAAAAATGACGTTGTGATTTTTGCTGTCCAGTGTCCCTTATTGCTCGAGTACTGATGCCATCCATGTGCAGATAAATCTTGGATCCATCACTAAAGACGATCCATCGTCATCTCTCAGCTGTTGATGCAACCCGATAACGATAGAAATGCAAAACAAGTCACCGTTCTCTGGGTATCAATTGAAGACTGCGTAAGGGGNTGATGCAACCCGATAACGATAGAAATGCAAAACAAGTCACCGTTCTCTGGGTATCAATTGAAGACTGCGTAAGGGACGAAGAGAATGTAAATATTTTTCTGAAAGTCACCTCGCAGTGGTGAGGGTGGAAACAGGAGTATCTGAATGTCGGAATATGAAACGTTCCTCTCTTGTACCAGTCATTCTGGGTCAGCCAGAGACTTCCTGGCGCGTACATGTTCCATCGTGCTGCCACTCCTATTAACATCACCTCACAGTTTGGTTGCAACGGTCCATGGGCTCAATGTTTTACACTCTCTCAAACTCTGTAAGTTGTTCTTGCCTGGGTGGAATGTGTTGCCGAGGCATGCCAGCTACTCAATGATGTTCACTCCACACACGCTCTGATTATATTGCACCCAGTTTCGTGCTATTATCGTTCATTATTAGGATTGTACGAGTGTTAGCACCACCAGAGTGACAGTTGAAAGCTGCCAGTCACAGTCAAACAACACATGTGGTGGTTCTTTATACCAACTGCCTTCTGCCTATTTGGGGGCCTTGGGGAAGGATNTATCGTTCATTATTAGGATTGTACGAATGTTAGCACCACAAGAGTGACAGTTGGAAGCTGCCAGTCACAGCCAAACAACACATGTGGTGGTTCTTTATACCAACTTCCTTCTGCCTATTTGGGGGCCTTGGGGAAGGGTGCTCCTGGTAGAGCTTGTGTATCTAGTCGGGGCTTTGGGCTTGGTTACCTCAGATGAATAGCTGGGACACCTGCGTTGAGAAGGCGTGATCCCTCTTCCCTGCCAATTGGGCGGCCGTAGCGCGGTATGGCCGCAAGGCTAAGAGCGCTACGTAAAAATAACAAAAGTATGGCCGAAAGGCTGTATGCTTTCTTGTACCTACCTATTTGGGGATGATTCATTTTGTGTGGCTATTTCTATATCAATGACGATATTTTTTAACTCAGCCATGGGTCTCAGTTCAATTAACACTGCCCACCAAAAGAGTCCCTCATCCCAAAATAATTATGCAAACGACGATTTTTAATTTAATGACTGCGAGACAAGAAAAAAGTATGTTGGAATTTTAAATATATGGATTATGAATTCTGACTACATCAGCTCGCTTACGCCTCTCATGCTCCTTTTGTGCTGATGTCGTCATGTAAGACGATACAGAGTGAAAGAAATGCTACCACCAACCACGCAAGTTCCAGTTTGTGAGGTAAGCATACAACAGGTCCGTGCTACCAACAATAACATATAATTGGGCAAACTATTGATCATGTAGTGCAGGCACAACAAACATGAGACATTACACGTAAACACATTGAACGTTGTCAGTTTTAAAAAAATGTTTTGCCAACTGGAACGTATAAAATAGATCTCCTTTTAAAGGAATTTTTTTAGGCTTTTGTATGCATCTCCATTTCACAGCATCCTGGTTACATAGCCTTCGTGAGTTCGCATTTTTGCTTTCTTGCTGAAGAAACTTAAGTTTAATTATTTTCTGCAAGTCCATTCGTCAGGATTTTCCAAAGTCCTGCTTATTTATTGTGAGCTTCGATTATTCAACTACTTCGGTATATTATATACCAGAGTTATTTTAATTTCATAGAGTTCTATCATCGTAGAGTTTGAAACTGACCGCAGAGTGGCTATCAAGTCGTTTAACATGGAATATGAAATAATACGCACCAGTTCTGTTTAAAACATATTGCACAAAAATTATTCTGTGTATGTTCAAATAACTTCTTAACGAGATTCGCAGCTCGCGGAGGAAGCGACGGCTATGTGCCAGTGTGTTCGAGCCTCTTACGACGCTATTAGTGATCATTACCACTGATAACGGTCCCAGAAGCAATTTCCGCTGTTTGATTGTCTTCCTCCTCCCTTCCGCCCTCGCCAACTGCACAATCCTAGGTCACGTCTTCGATCCGCACGGGCTTTTAAACGGTATTTGGCTGTTAGAGCCGAATTAGCCAGGCCGGCGCTTTATTGGACGTGGAAACACTGGGCGTTGTAATCGCCTGTGCCTCGAAAACAGCTACGGCCCCCAGCACCATGAACGCGGCTACTGGCAAGCATTGCGCGGTGCGAGGTCGTTGACGAATTATTAACTATCCTACCTCCGTACCGTAGTTATTGGGACGCCAGATTAAATGCGTTCCCTAGCGCGAGGTGGCCGACAGCTAGGATGGGGTTTTACATTTTAAACGATTTTTCTCGTGTCTCAGTTGCGTTTCACAATATCGCTATAAAAAGCACTTCGTGCCCTTGGAAGAGAAGAACCATGTTACATGAGAGCAAGCAGGAGTAAATTAATAAGAGATTCTGTTTTTTTTTAATAAATGTTTATTTATAGTCCATTCACGATTCATTCCAACTTTTCTGAAGCCTTGCTATAGTTCTACTTCCAGGATATTCCTCCGCCTCATGCAAACAAAGCTTAACCTAGTCTAGAAATTTGCATTAAAGAAGCGACACACCATATTTTTGCGCACTCAGTTTAATAACATTTCGCATGAGAACAATTTCTTACTAGGTATTGCCAACACGCCTATTTTCTCCCTATGTTTATTCATGTTAATTGCAAACTAAATATTATAATGTATTGATAAAATATAAGTAAACATTTAATTGAACCAAAAATAAGGCAGGTTTATGATACCACAAGTATAAAATGCTTGTGATACATGACATATTAAGAATCAATCAAACACGTCGTATATGGGGTGATTTTTCAAAGATTTTCAAAAAGTGTAAATAATGTCTCTCCAATTTTGTTTATAGTGTTTTGCAAGTAGCTTGCCTACATCTGATACTTTGTTTAGGTTCAGTTGGATATTGTTAGAGAGAATCTGAGTATAATTGATATCTTTAACAGTGTTCTCCCTTTTGGTAATGTATTTTGCAACACCTACATCAGTTTTGTATGCGCATTCTCCTCGAAGTTTGATATTGTTCGTGGCTTTCGCTATATACAATATTTTACACTAATTGATTTTGAAGTGCCAAGATCATGTGTTCTTGAAACATTTAGTTGCATCTGGCTTCCAATCTTAAAGTTTAACATAATCACTTGTTAGTTTATGTAGATTGCTATGCTCACTTATAATGTTCTCATAGATGGTGGGCCCCAAAACAACTTCTTCCTTCTTCAGTACCTGTTCTATCTTTGCGAAAACGCTATCAGGTGGAATAAAAGAATGTCCAACTACTGGAAAAATTATTTCCACACTGGCCACATTATGAGGCCATCCGAATAGTCACTTGCCAACCATGACAATGACACTAGTGTTCTTCTTTGCCCTCCGCAACCATCTGCTACTAGTCTTACTGTACCTATTCCCTGCATGTCAGTTTGTGTAAGTCTATAATAAACACAGCTATTGCATTGGAACCTTTCGGACTCTCGGAGTCATTCTAAGAGTAGCAATGGACATTCTGTTTGGACAGAAGACCTTTGGAACTGCCACTGACAACAGTAAAATTGTAAAATTTATACTGCTTCTTAAATAAGCGGTTTGATCAGGAAGTTTTGGGAGTTGCATATTCTTCTGATAATCATAATAGAAGATCCGAAGCCCCTGCTTTTCCTCTCGTAGCTTATACTAGAATGCGCTTGCTTTCAATTGGGGAATCATCTTCTGTGTCATAAGTTTTGTTTTTCAGTAGTATTTATTTGTACCTTTAGCCTTTCTTCCAATTCCAAGCAGACAGAGCAAGCATATGTTCTGGAACTTCCAAAACCAACATTGTAATTGGAACAGAACAATTTACGAAAATAACAAGCCTTAACCTTATGTTCCCTTTGAGCAGTCGTGTTGTGAAGTCACTAAAGTTTTGTAATATTCAATTCTGGTGGCAAGTATAACCTACGATCACTTTTCCTGCTTCGACAGTAGTGAGGTTCTGCACACTTCAAGAACTCTATGAATTGGCCTACAGCTTCTCTACGACATGCATTCTTAACACTTCTTCTGTCTCCTACCTTATTTTCCCGTGCTACCTGGTCCCCACTGATGTGTAATCTAGGAACACCTTGCACACGATCCTTCTTCAACCCCAAAACATTGAGAAATGTTTCACGACACACAGGAATGAGCGAACAACATGTTTTCTTCCATACATGGTAAGTGAATGTTAGGCTTCGTTTTGAGTCTCCTACAATGCTCCTTCCTTTTTGGCTGCAAAGTAGTGCATTGTTGAATTGTAAAATCATCCTGCTCTATTTTAGTGTTTTATTTGTAAAACACGTGGTTAAATTCGCCGATATCTTCCATCTGCAGCACAGAACACAATTTTGGATATTGGCATGGAAAACTAACAGAATATCTTAAAGGAAGTATACCTCACATTGATTTACTTTATATCATAGCATTGCAGAAGAACAAAATGCTAATTATGTGATAAATTAATTAACTTACGATCTACAGTATATAACCTTTACAATCACTTAAAATAACTCACCTTTCTCGCTTTTCACTAGGTTTTTTCCACGTTTCCGGCTGCCGCGTCCTTTTCCGGCCGCTTTCTGCAGTTGCTTTATCAACAAGAATAGTTTCGACACCCATTTTTTAATAAACGGTGCCAAAGAAATGGACAACGAACAACAATGTCTCTTGATCACACTAGAACGCCACAGTAGCGAATATTGCCAACCTTCTGCTTTGGAAGTCTGCTAGATGAGGTAAAATAAATGGAAAATTGGTCGTTTCCGTGAATAAACCTTTACCTATGATCAAAACTCTTTTAAAAATGTTCACGTTATCCTCTTAAAAATTGTTTTCTCTTCGTGTTAGTTTATTAGATCATGACAACTGAAGATTAAGCGCAGACCGCTAGAGTTGGCGACGTAGTCTTGATTAACGTGACGTGTTGACTGCATAGAATTTTGAAAATCTTCGTAAATCTTGCAATATTTTTTTTTTAGTAACTGATGGAGGATATAGAGGGATTTGAATGTAATCTTCATTTTCACGACACCGTTTGAATGTAACTTAGTGTGTTATGAACCTCGCAGCTTATGCAAATCAATAGAACTCATCCTTGGAAATATATTGGTGCGAATATCTCCGTTCATAAAACGATAGTCTTTAGGTTGTTTTGAATCTAAATGGTTCCAGTGAAATCTAAATTATTTTATACACAACGAAGGGACAAAAATTTCAAGATTTACGAAGATTTTCAAAATTCTATGCAGTCAACACGTCACGTTAATCAAGACTATGTCGACATTTTTTCACAGCGGAAATATTTATAGTAGTTGGAAAGAATAAAATAAGCAGGGTTTTCACACATAAACGGTTACCTGATGGCCAGCTAGGCCTGAAAACCTTTTGTGGACATATATCGCTTCACCAATTTTCACTCTAAAAATACACAATTTTACGTCAGTNCTAGGCCTGAAAACCTTTTGTGGACATATATCGCTTCACCAATTTTCACTCTAAAAATACACAATTTTACGTCAGTAGACACCACTCAAATTTATTAGAAAAATGTTTATAGAAACTTGTTTAAAGTTACGTATTGTGATAGTCATGTGTCTTGTGCACCGACTCCCAACAAACGCGAACCAGGTTTGTTTACTGTGGGAGTCACGCCCGTTTTTTCATGTGGAAAACTCGGTGGTCCTNCAGACACCACTCAAATTTATTAGAAAAATGTTTATAGAAACTTGTTTAAAGTTACGTATTGTGATAGTCATGTGTCTTGTGCACCGACTCCCAACAAACGCGAACCAGGTTTGTTTACTGTAGGAGTCACGCCCGTTTTTTCATGTGGAAAACTCGGTGGTCCTTTGCCGTTTGACAGCGGGTTTTCCTCGGGGTACTCCCGCCTCTCCCGCTCTTGCAATTCCGCCGCGGCGCCAACTCCATATAACTTCCCCCACACATTCTAAATAATATCTCGTTGCTAAGCGGCCTGCAGGTCTCTCCGCTTGACTATACCGAGGCTCTGTGCACGTTTTGACAGAGCTGTAGTCCCAAAATTTTTACTTGTTCAGGGCACGACAATCCCAAGGCGCCAAGAATTAATGGATGACGCTTCGTATGTAACAAACTTCTCCTACTTTAACAAGGAGGCGTACAGAAGGCATTTTAAGATAAAATAGAAATACAATTTGTAATTATCACTTTTAAACACAAAAGGTCAGGCCTAAATTAAGGCATTCGTTTGAAAACCTCACTATTTTGATTACATAATAGCTTTCAATCGGAGCTAGTTTCCGATACCTAATTTTAAAAAAAATTCCAAAGTCCTCTTTAATATTGGCCAAAGCTATGTTATAATAAAACTAATGAAACCAATATAGAAGTGAGTGAAGAGATTTGGGATGCTCTTAACACCGAGGCTTGAGAGCCGATGAGGGCGAAGCGAGGTGAGTATGTAGCAGCGCCGGAATGAGGGGGCGGGGGAAACGGGAGACCCCCGAGGAAACCTGTCGACCAGCGGCATCGTTCGGCACGATTCCCAAATGCGAAAATCCGAGAGCGACCTCGCCGGGAATCGAGCCCGGTTATCCTAGGCAGGAAGCGAGTAGTCCATCATCTACACCACCGCAGTCCGGCACCAAAATAGAAGTTAGTCTGTACAAAAAAAAATCAGAAGGAATAACGCACCGTACCGAGTGATGTTAATCAGAGGGTATAAGGCTGTGTTGACCTCGTTTATCTTCGACCACAGCACTACGTTTAGGCTGGCTAGGCGGGCGGGCTCTGGCGGAAGGGAGTAAGAAAATGGCGCCTGCGCATGGACGCTGCGGGGCGCGCAGCGTGTGCGGAATTGTCGGGCGACGGTAACTCCCTCCAGACGAGGGACGTGCTTGGACCCGCCAGGAACGTGACGTCTTGGCACAGCTCCCAGCCACCAGGGTTCCCCTTCTCCCGACCTCACCATTACCTCTTGCGGCGGGCACAGGGGCAGGAGCCGTTACTGGGAGTCCGTGGTTAATTGAGCACTTTACGGAATAGGTACCTTTCGAGAAAAAAAATATCCATGAGCATCTGCTCATATTTTAACAAGCATAGTTTGCGCATGTGTTTTAACACACACATACATACATACACACACACACACACTGACTGGCATGCTACCGGCAAATTTAGCATCAATGTAGAAAAAGTAGACTTTATTTAATTTTTTATTTACTCGCGTACATTTCAGCTATACTCCTGTTTCAACATTAAAACCGAAATGATTAATGTTTTTACGATACTAGATTTATATGGTTATTTTTTGCTGTTTATAGTTGTTCTTACATTATGTTATCAACTATCTTTTTTCAATCATATTTTGACTACGTAGAAACTGAATTTTAGACCGTAAGAGTGTAAAGAATGCCACCTAGCCTCAAAGCATCAATAGAGTTACTAAAATACATGACGGGCCTCAGTGGCTGAGCGGATAGCCCGCTTGCCTCCCACCGAGGCGAACCGGGTTCAATCCCCGGCCAGGCCACTCTCGGACTTGCACATGTGGGAATCGTACCGGACGATGCCGCTGGCCGACGGGTGTTCTTGGAGATCCTCCCGTTTCCCCGCCCTTTCATTCCGGCGCTGCTCCATACTCAACTCAATCACCCTCATCGGCTCTCAAGACCTCGCTGTTAAGAGCAGCCCAAATCTCTTTACACACTAATTCACTAAAATACGTGTGTTTGCCATTTTTCAGGTTTTGTTTAAATACCTTTGCACGATTGACAAATTGAACATATGGATTTGACTTTATGCTTGTTTATCAACATTTCTTCGTATGGAGCATGAGACAGCGGAAGAGACAAAGTTAAAGTCAAGCACTCTTGAATTTACGATTCCGAAAAATAGAAAGTCAAATTAAGTTAACATTTTGCTTAAAGCCATTCACAGATCAGGCGGAAAGTATTTAAGTGATTGTTTTTATTCGAGGCCGTTTTCATTTTGGTAAATTAAGCTGAGCTCTAGGTTAAAGTTACTTGTCAAAAATTAAATAAATAGCAAACGAACAAAACGAGCCGAGCGTGCACAAACGAATACTCAATTGAGTAGCCACCCTTATTGGTGTTTAGTTTGAGGATGTGATGACAGAAATACAATTTACAGTCCCATAACGCCAAATAAGTGTTTTTAATAAGTATTAGGCCTACAGAATTTTTTACTAAGTTGTAATGTAAGTAGTACTGTACAATAATGTTACGCTTTTTTTCCTCCGTAAAAATGAGCCTGAGTTAAAATGATAACCTAAACATCACATCATTGTTGAAATACATATAAATTCTGGTGGTTCTTGAGATAATTTTGGGAACATGTGTAGGATACAAATATAGTCCATATCATATATGAAGGCCACATTCTTGACAGTTAGCGATCGCCACACCAATGTTTACTTTTCGTTTATGTATCCATTCGCCATCAACTGGCGCGTCAAGTGAAGGCTTTGACGCGACGAGTCAGCGCGTCCAGGAGGTGCTGCTTCGTGCGGCAATTGGTGAACTACTTGGGTGACGCGGCAGGCGGCTAGAGAGGCCTCGAAACGGAGTTGGGAGGGCATGTGTAGGGTCGTTCATAAACGCTGTACTCGAAATATATGTTACTTTAAAAATTATGCAGAGCTTGCGAAAAATAAAACTGTTGGTATCAGTTCGTAAATTTATATATGTCGCACGCGGAACGCTTTTTTTTTTGTGGCAGGTATAGCTTCAGGAAAAATTCGATAGGTAGCGCGCACATCCTGTCCGGATCGAAGTCTGATCTTATTTTGCTCAATAGATAGGGTATTTTTTAAGTTGACTGTTCTTATATTGCCGGCTCAGAACGACACGAATTTGAAATATATTTCTTTAAATTATTAGACAAAATAATTCAACAATATTATGCAATATTTCTGAATGCTTTTGGAATTAATATCAAGCATATAATGAAAGCGTGGTTGGAGAGGGGCGATTAAGACGTGAAAAAAGGATTTGAAATCGCGTTTCACTTGGATATGGATAGTTTTAACGTACCTTTAATTTTGAACACCTACACATTTCTACTTTAACACGAAGTTTAGTTTCTAACACTAAAAACTGCTGTTTTATGACAATTTACAATAAAATGTATTAATTAACCTAGGAACTATTTCTTATAGCGCGTATTTTCGCCTGGTCTAATGTGCGTTGGCAGTGCACTCAGAATAGCCAACGTAACATTAACTTTTGTTTGTTCGTGCATCAGCTGATACAGGATTTTGTAAATGGCACGTTGTTTGTTTCGAATACATCAATTGCCACTCACTGACTGTCAGAATCTGGCCAACTTATATGAAATGAAGTATATATCAGTATAACTTATACAGGCTGCCTCCTCCCTCCCCCTTCCTGGTTGACAGTATGAGGCAAGGACGCCCCCCCCCCCCAAANGGCTGGTTGTTCATGTACTCTATGTGCGCGTGCGCCCACAGCACAGACCAGAGGCATATTTCATTCTACATTGATTTGCTTGCTTAATCGTATATGATAATGTTTGTACACAACAACACTTTTATAGTGTGTGTAAAATTTTCCAAGGCAGAGTAAAATTTATTTAGTTTTATGATCGGCTGAGTTCACTTGATTCGCCAATGTTTGTCATGGAGCGAGCGCAAAGCTTACTTATTTAATTTCTTAGATATGTGTATTTAAACACATCCATGAAAATGGTTCCCCCAAACTCACAGCACTGTATACATATATGCAAATCCTATCAATAAAATTGTCAAATTTAAACATATACAATAATTTGCATTAAATATTTCCCTGTGAACTTTTATGATTATAGTGCTGTTAACGATTATAACCCAAATTGTGCAATTAAAAAAATAAAAGCTTAATCCTTAGCCAAAAATATGAACACCAACAAAATATTCTGCACTCAAATGAAGTATGAATTATAACAAGCAAAAACGAAGCACTGTTTACAAAAGATGCAAATGGCTTGAATGATTTTATGGGGGAGAAGGAGTAAGGCCACGTCTCTCAGGGTTTTGAAAAAAGGGGAAGGGGGCATGAAGTGAAACACATTCCGGTATTGAGATGGTGTTGGGGAAGAACAAAGTTAACATCAACCAGCTACTATATAACCAACTACTATTGTCATGATGGCGACCAACAGTGAATTAAAAAGAGCGTCCACACACTTGTAATAATCCCAATAACATCTTCAGACAGAGCGGTTTAAGGGAGGCGGAAATTGTGAACTACTTAGCTGCGAAATATGCAAGACTGCAAATTATTCCAGGGTTACAACAATAAAGACAAAGGTAAACTTTTTTTTATGAGTAGAGCATTTTAGTAACGTCTTAGAGAGGTTTGGGCCACTGTTGACAGCGAGATCTAGAGAGCCGATGAGGATGAAACGAGGTAGATATGGAGCAGACACAGAATCGAGAATGCAAGGGAGGGGGAAAACGTGAGATCTCTGAGAAAACCCGTCAGTCAGCGTCATCGTCCAGCACGATTCCCACGTGTGAAAATCCGGGAGTGACTCCACCGAGGATCGAACCCGGATTGCCTTCGCTCTAGCCGCTGAACCAACGGGGCCCCTCAACATCATCTGAGAAAAATTAGACAGTAATTTATGCCGCCGAGTACTGATTGATGATTCTATTAATTAACTTACCTCTCCGATTTTTCTTCCAATGTATTTCCTTCTTCTAACACTGTATTCTGGATATAATAAGGCTTACAGCTATCACCATCGCAGTATATAAACTCTATAATTTCGCATTTTATATTTGAATTATTTTTATTTTTGTAGGCGTGCTTTTTCCTGCAATGTTCCGACCACTTGTCCTGTCTTACTATTACATTGCACATTAATTCTAGACATCTGTACTTAAAAAGTTTATGTTGTTTAGGCATTAATACATTTGCATTCTCGCACAAAAAACATACACCTTTAAGTTCCCTGGAAAACACTGTCGTAAAAATATGTATGCGCAAAAGATCCGCAAAACTCGAAACAGTGGACGTTCACGTTCACATGAACTGTACCTGACTGACGGGTACCTCCCCTTAGACACGGGTGTGGTGGAATTTGGGTGGTACCGGCACTTTCCCGGGAGACAGGGGATGGGCCGTATTAGTTTTTGCTCGCACTTGACTACTTCGTGCTTCTGCCTCCGACCAACGACTCCCCCACCCCCTCCCACCCATTAAGGCAATCAGTGACCATTCCCTTCCCCCTTAGGGAAAAAAACAATACAACTTCCAAAGACTTGCTTTCTTTTTCCTCCCATCCAAATCAGTCGTCGCTCTTTTCTCCGAGCAGAAGAATATATGTTTTTAAAAACATGTGCTTTTTAAAACCATTCTTCCACCCACGTCCCTGAAATTTTTATGTCTCAGCTTGCGTCATGGACAACCTCTGTATGCACCCCTGCCTTATATTCAGTCTAACAGTGTTGGAAGCCCCAGCGACCTACAAATTATAAAACTTTTTTTCTTTTAATATCCCTTCTTTCTCGTCAAACGTACATGTGTGCCACGACGAACACTTGTTTATTTATCTCGGTGTTGGCCATGCAGTTGCAGCTTTTTTTATGCAAAAATTTTGATAGGCTTTGTACACTAAACAACCACTCAAAAACACAAAACCCATTACGTTTTCCTAAATTCATTCTTGTAAAAAAATGTCCTATTTGAATGGCACAAGTTGTTTTTTTTTTTTTTTTTTTTTNGAGACGCCTGGGTCTCATTGTTAGCAATTGTATATATTCTAAATTTTAAACAAAAAACCTGTGGAATATTTTAATGTAACTTTTTTTCCAGGGTAGAAATGAAAGTCGGTATTTTGTCAACCAGGCAGAAGCCTCAACGAAGGTTTCTTCTACTCAGGTTGGTAAGATAAATGTTAAAAGTTTGGCAAACGAAAATTTTCGCCATGTTCTACGTTAAAAAACAGGGTAATTGCAATAATGATAAATCAAATATAAAATAACTTCGTATATAAGTTAAAGCTTTCTCTTTTAAAATTCACGTAGCTTAAAATTTTAATTAATTAAAATTTAAAGTTACCGTTTGGAACAATGCGCACCTAACGGTGGAAATTTTCCCTATGCCAATCTCTCCCATAACAAATCTCGTTTTGTTCTCAACCTGAATTGAATAAATTTTGCCTCAATGCGTAGTTTCTTTTGGTTTTCGTGTACCTTACCTTTCCTGCTAGTCGAAACCAATGGAGCCATTCTCAGACGGCTAGCCTTCCCCCTCGGCGAAACAGGCTCGATTCCAGACGGTGTCAAATCCAGATTTCCTCATGTGGCAAACGTGGCGGCGTTGCCGTAGACTGGTGGGTTTTCTCTGGGTGCGCCCGTTTCCCCATCACTGCACCTTTGAATTCCGTCTCTGCTCCAGCCTGACCTTAGCGCTAGTACTTCAGCTGTTATGCGCTGCCCAAATCTTTTTCATTCAGGAAATCAAGTGGTCATTCAGAAGTCATTCGTCTCTATATATACGTGAAACTTATTAACTGGATTTCCTAAACGTTTCAGATTGTTTATATTACTTTTAGAGAATGCCCGTGCAGAATGTGATAAAGCAAATCACACATTCTCGTGTTTTACGCACGCGCGCGGCGCGCGTGTGTGTGGGAGTGTGTAAAAGCACAATAATAAATAAACTGCTTTCTGTTCCCTCTCAAAATGCTCAGAATTCTATCACATATTTTCAAAACTCTAAAAGAAAAGCATACAGTGTGTGTTTGTAAAGAAATACTCTAAGGAGCAAAATCCGNCACATATTTTCAAAACTCTAAAAGAAAAGCATACAGTGTGTGTTTGTAAAGAAATACTCTAAGGAGCAAAATCCGTAAATAGGTTTGAAAATGGCGACCGGCGAAACTAAATAAAAATCATATTTATATTTGTAATCACTTGAGCTTTAAAACAAGAGGTGTTCTAGTATTTCTTAGTTTACCCATACTAATTAGAGAATATTGTTTGTATGTGTGTGTGTGAGAGAGTGTGTGTGTGAGAGAGAGTNTCTTAGTTTACCCATACTAATTAGAGAATATTGTTTGTATGTGTGTGTGTGAGAGAGTGTGTGTGTGAGAGAGAGTGAAAAAAAGGGGGGGGATACAGAAAAATAATGAAAATTACAATATTTCTTACTTGATCAGCTGCGTATGTTGTAGTATACAAATGTCTCAAAAATGAAAATAAAATTTCTTGTGCACCTTTTACAAAAACATGAACACACAAAACAGGACATTGACAATACATGACTAATAAAACAAACACTGAAAATGCAAAGCCTCCATTTGATGAACATGTCGACAGACAAAATAAACGTTAAATTAAATCGTACACTTTCTAATGCAAGGAAAAAAGCGGAATTACGTTAGAGAAATATATACAACGTATAGAGTACGCTTGAGACAGAGAAATGAGGCTTAACGGAGCCACGAGTTTACTTATTGAACTGGTAGGCCAAATTAATTTAGTAAAGTGTAATGTAGAACTTATGAAATGAATATAATATTTTAACATATTCGTAGATGGAATACATTACTATAAACATTTTATACACAATTAAATTCAAAACAATTCAAAATAACTCTTACGGAATCACAAGTTAATTCCACGGCTAGATTAGGAGCACGAGACCCGGGCTTCTGTGTATGTAGACATAGTTCACTGACGCACTAATTTATTTGTGATGCGGCGTGCGTAACACATTTCGACAAACTCGTTTGAGAATGCGAATGGCATTGTGATAAATAAAAGCTGCAAGGCCACCTGTAACTCGTCTACCGAACCAAATTAGGCATTCGACGTAGGCAGGCTCTCTCTCTCTTCCGGGCGATAAGATGCAGCCTCTTCTTAAATTTGCCGACTATCTAAAATATTAATTTTTGGCGCAATTGGGACATCTTTATTTTTTCCACGCCTCTTGCCTTTCCACTGTTTCCCTGGGTTGTAAAAGGTACCTCTAACTTTAGGACGTGGTAGCAAGAAATCAAAGAAAAATNTCTTAGTTTACCCATACTAATTAGAGAATATTGTTTGTATGTGTGTGTGTGAGAGAGTGTGTGTGTGAGAGAGAGAGAGTGAAAAAAAGGGGGGGGGATACAAAAAAATAATGAAAATTACAATATTTCTTACTTGATCAGCTGCGTATGTTGTAGTATACAAATGTCTCAAAAATGAAAATAAAATTTCTTGTGCACCTTTTACAAAAACATGAACACACAAAACAGGACATTTACAATACATGACTAATAAAACAAACACTGAAAATGCAAAGCCCCCATTTAATGAACATGTCGACAGACAAAATAAACGTTAAATTAAATCGTACACTTTCTAATGCAAGGAAAAAAGCGGAATTACGTTAGAGAAATATATACAACGTATAGAGTACGCTTGAGACAGAGAAATGAGGCTTAACGGAGCCACGAGTTTACTTATTGAACTGGTAGGCCAAATTAATTTAGTAAAGTCTAATGTAGAACTTATGAAATGAATATAATATTTTAACATATTCGTAGATGGAATACATTACTATAAACATTTTATACACAATTAAATTCAAAACAATTCAAAATAACTCTTACGGAATCACAAGTTAATTCCACGGCTAGATTAGGAGCAAGAGACCCGGGCTTCTGTGTATGTAGACATAGTTCACTGACGCACTAATTTATTTGTGATGCGGCGTGCGAGAGTATACATTTTAACACATTTCGACAAACTCGTTTGAGAATGCGAATGGCATTGTGATAAATAAAAGCTGCAAGGCCACCTGTAACTCGTCTACCGAACCAAATTAGGCATTCGACGTAGGCAGGCTCTCTCTCTCTTCCGGGCGATAAGATGCAGCCTCTTCTTCAATTTGCCGACTATCTAAAATATTAATTTTTGGCGCAATTGGGACATCTTTTTTTTTTCCACGCCTCTCGCCTTTCCACTGTTTCCCTGGGTTGTAAAAGGTACCTCTAACTTTAGGACGTGGTAGCAAGAAATCAAAGAAAAATCGTAGGTGAAAATTTACAAGTCTGCCTCTCTTATCGTCAAATCCCAGAAAAGTACTTTAAAAAAAATTCTGTGGTAGCTTTTAGGCCAAAAATTCTAATTTAAAAATCCTTCCTTGCACGGCTGTCACAAACATGTGACTTAATGCATAGCATAAAAGTAGTTTAAACACTTAAACTGCTACTACCCAAGATCATATAAGTTACTTAGCGGAGAAAATGTGTGGAAACTTAATAATATGTTTTTAAATTAATGAAAGTGAATACCGAAATGAAAACGTAAATTGCATACTGCATGGTCAAGTGGGGAGCCAAATATAAATAAACAAATACATTTATGCTTATACATAAAATGTTTTGGAAACATACTATAACGGATTTTAAGTCTATATCTTTAATAACGTTTATACTAGTTTACGTATTTAGTTTCTTAGAGAAAACAAGCAAAGACCACAGTCACCGACGATATTCAGTCAGAACAAATTATCTTGCGTATGCCGTGACGTTTTTCCAAGCACTAGCCAAAAACGTAATTTTCCAACAATTCTCGTTTCCACGTGAAATCGGCGGTATCAGTCTTGTTTGGCCACGTAAGACGCGCAGCGTACACACACAGGAAATGTAGGAAACAGATCAAATTATCTGTGCGCCTCGCGTGTGTTATTTCTCTGTGCGTGTGCTGTGCGTGATTATGGAGTGTGTCATGCTAACACGTGTATTCTACTTTATGATCCTTCCTGTGCTATGTCCTGTGCAGAATCAATCGTAGCCGGGCCTTTACTTTTTCAATACGACGTTGAGAATACTAATTTTTTCGTATTATCGAATGTGCTCTAATCATTGTTTACATTTTAAAAAATCAGTTACCTGCAACGATATATTTTTTTATGTTTATTTCAAAAGGTCTCAATACCCCTGAACCAGCTATATTTGTTCTGAACTCGGGGAGTGACGCCGTGGCCATTATGTTTTTCTACCTTTTGAATTAAAAAGAGCCATTAATCTTGTAATTTTCCCCGTTTGTATATTCTTGCGTTTGCAAAATAAAAAATAAAAACCCTACATAGTTTATAAAAATTGTTCGTAAAAATTCCTCGCAGCGCTATTTCACCGCGGTCTGCTCACATCCCGGCAGGGATGTGAACTGTACTATAATAGTAGTAGTTGTATTATAATTTACCGCTTTGTATGATGTACTATACCACATTCATTATAGTACGCAAAAATACTATAGTTTAAAATTAACTCTACTTATTCATTATTCAGAATAAGTACTCCATACGTCAACGTAGTGAGTACACGGCCAAGAAAACGCTAACAAAAAGTTTTAATAAATACATTTCAATATAAGTAATAATAGAAACACCTAATATGTTGACTACTAAAGTAGCATTTGTAATATTATCTTTAGTTTGTTGTAATATATTTATAAGTTGTAGAACATTTAAAAAATAGAAAGCTGAAGGTATTTATAAAAATACAGCACTTAATAAATATGAAATGGCTGTCAAAAGAATTTTCTTTAACGTACTATAGTTTTGTACAAAATACTATAATTGTAACATACTTGTAGTACATTTTTATCTTTCGGGGTTCACATCCCTGCATCCCGAACATTCGGCAGTACGGCACGGCATGGAGAGACGGTTGGACGCGACGATTATTTATTAATGTGATGAACACGCGTCTAGTATGAAATGAGACTTTTTTTTAAAGGGATTGGGAAGGGGTAAATGAGCAAAGCGACGTAGAATATTTTGATAGAATTAAAAAATATATATATATATTGTGACAAAGGCAGTGGAATGTGATTAGCGTGGATGGCGCGAGGAGGGTGAATTTATCTCGGCCAGCGATATACTCGGGCAATTACATGTGTGCGTGTGCGCGTGTCTCTTTGTCGCCGTCAAAGTACCGACAGTGGGATGGCGCGTGTCCCTGGGGAAATTCGAGTGCAGGAACAATCGCTGTGGACCCGCTTCCTGTCCGGTAATTCCAAACACAGATAGACTATCTCCACGTGCTCTTCGAAATTCAAGCCTCGCTCGAATACAAACGTTAAGGGCGGTGAAAGTTTAAAGGCCGAGATGGTTCCCAAGTTTGTTGGACGAAGTTCGTTTGGAAAGTACAGAGATAGCGCTCCAGACGCTACCTTGACTGCCGGTTTTTATACATTTATTTGAAAGAAGAAATAACTTATAAACATGTAATTTATTTTGAAGTGCTATTTTGACGAGAAAATTTTACCGATCTTTCTATTTATATATTTCATGTATTTCTAACGATGTATGTCAAAAACAAAAAACCTAACTTCCGTGTTGCCATCGCCATTCGTTCCCTGTGCCACTTGTAGTGCTTCGGAGAAGTTGAATTAATTTCTGTAACGGTCACGTTCAGTGTATTTTACTGTATTTGGTTTGTAAAACTTTTACTGGTGAACTTCGCAGGAATGTTTCAGACTTCGTCTATACTACGTATTATAATTTGCAAAGTGCGTTTCATTGTAACTTAGTTGCAGTCTATACGACAGCAGCGAATTTGGTTTGGTAATTTTGTTGGCTTGCTTGTGGATACGTTGCATTATCTCTGCAGTATATCATACAAAGTTNGCGAATTTGGTTTGGTAATTTTGTTGGCTTGCTTGTGGATACGTTGCATTATCTCTGCAGTATATCATACAAAGTTTTAAATAAACGTGCAAAATACAGAAAGGCATCTGAATAATTCCGTAACGTAATTCTCTCCACAATCCTTAACAAGAAAATAAATTTTATAAACAATAGAAAGAAATAAAAGGAATCGATTCTTGCAATATGTCAATTACGATAACTGACACAATAATGTATTATTCTCGAAAGCTTCATGTGGAATGTACAGAGATCATCNAGCAGCACATTAGCGTTGGATCTTGGGTACCAAATGTTAGCCTCGACTTACAGGTATTTATTCCTCTTATTCCGTCTTTGGTTAGGAGTCTCGCTGTCCCGCTTATGAAAACTATGCCTGCCTCTGTCTACAGCGCTACAACCGTAATGCTCCACTTTTGACGCAAGAGGGGCATAACCGAGTTCGTGAGGTATCGAGATCTTANTACAGCGCTACAACCGTAATGCTCCACTTTTGACGCAAGAGGGGCATAACCGAGTTCGTGAGGTATCGAGATCTTAAAAGAATAAAAGAATCATAATTGATTTTTAGTTTTTATTTAATGCTTTAAATATTTACACATATATTATTTACAGCATTAAACTAACTATCTCCACTATTACTCTTATTATTTTCAGTGGGTGCGATATTCAATGTCCATCTCAGTTTAAATTTAAGTCCTTATCGCTGTCTCTATTTTGGTTACAGTCGATTTACGCACATTATTTACACATATCAAATCAGTCTATTGCCATCATTCCGAATGTCTGTCAGCCACACATCTAGTCCAGTAGTCCAGCCTGCCAGTCCAGTAGTTCAACCCTCCAGTCTCACTCCCCACTGTGAAGATGCTCACGGTCCGCAGACTTCACTCCCGCTGGTCGCTGCCGTCGCCGCTCGTCGCTTCGCTGTCTTCACGCACCTGGCGCTGAAGGTCGTACAGTTCTCCAAACTCTAAGGCTGTCTGTCGGCTCGGAGGCCCTTTGTGGCTTAAATATAGTCTCGCTGGCCCGATCAGGAAGGTTCCCCGCACCCCGAGTCGCGCAGGGAGGCCACGGCAATGACCAGAACCTTCTTGCGACCATAACCCCAGATATTCTCAATCTTCTCATGACAGAAGGCGGCACTAGCCCCGATAGGTTTATCACGGCAGTGACTCTCCTTTGTAAATCTCCGCACACTTGTCGGTTACTGCTCTGCCCTTGACACGCGTCTTTGCTAGCTCGAGCGGGACGCGGCAAGGGAAGAGATGCAGAGCAGCAACATGTAACAGTGCCTTAGCGCAGAAACTACATTACTGCAGTATGGATACGAATTCAACACACGATACTTGCTTAGAATTCCCTTATAAAAAACACTAGAACAAATATGATTACGGCTGGTTGCCTAACTTTATTGCTGGAGAAGGTACACTCCATGAATGAGTAGGTGAGAATTACGTAGATTTACAAGAAAATTGCAACAGTTTTATACTGAAATTCACCTGTCTGTATTCCATTTCCATACAAGAATGTGTTATGACCAACGTCAAATCTCATTATGAAAGGAGGGATTTGGGCAGCGCATGTGTTGTTTGTGAAAATATATATTTACCAGTTATAAGGCATACCTATTTTTAAACTTTTACCTAACATACAACTCAGAAACATATTTTGTTTGTATATTTATCTGAAAGCTACTACAAGATAAGGGCTTATATGTATAATTGAGAACCATTATTTTACACCCAGAATACACTTAATTTATTATATTGAGTGTACAACATATTTTAAATTATAGTAATTTACATATTATAAAATAATTGCATGCATTTTTTTTTTAATTTCATTATATATATGATTTATTTTCAGGAAATATTTTGTACTTTAAAAACTGTAACGTTTTAAGTACACATTATATACAACTCGCCTTGTATTTTTGTGTGCTCGTTGAAATCATCTTACAGCGTGGATTGCCTTGTTTTGCAATTATGGGATGTATTAAACATGACTTGAGATTATAAATAGAATCACCTAGAAGAACAGATCCAGAAAATGGTCGCCATTCGCCTNATGTATTAAACATGACTTGAGATTATAAATAGAATCACCTAGAAGAACAGATCCAGAAAATGGTCGCCATTCGCCTCCCATCCTATGGTAACGTCCACTGTTGCGTAAAACTCTGGCATCGCTTATACTATGGCCAATTGCCATTGGCATATNCCCATCCTATGGTAACGTCCACTGTTGCGTAAAACTCTGGCATCGCTTATACTATGGCCAATTGCCATTGGCATATTAAAACTCCAGGTCGATACCACAAAAAAAGCATCACATTTGTTGAATGATTACGTGTCTGTCTACGTAGATAGGTTCGAAATCTGTCGGTGCATCCACTGCTCCACAAATACGTGGCATGCTCGCTAACTGACCGAGTTGATACGAANAGGTTCGAAATCTGTCGGTGCATCCACTGCTCCACAAATACGTGGCATGCTCGCTAACTGACCGAGTTGATACGACTACATCACTCACATTGTCAGGCCACCGGACACGTTCAGGTAGCATCAGAGTGTTAGTTGCACTCACAGCATTCTTGATCACTCTACAAACTGTAGCATTTGCAACACCGTGCACGTCACCTATTGCAATGATATCGCGATCCGCCTCCTAGTCAGCGCAAGACTATTTGAAGTTGCTTACGCTGAGCAAAATAAGTATTACAGGAAAACAAAATTTCTTTGGTCCAAACAAATCGTAAGTTTTTATTTGGAGAAACAAATTTACAGTCGATGGGACAAAATTAAATGTTTTACAATATTTGTTTCCACTAACCAAACCCCACAATTTCTAGTGAAACGGTATATTGTATTTAAAGTTGTAATATAATGATATTACATTTCAGTAAGTTCACTATTTTTTCCATGATTTTATATAAAACAAAATTTTAATTGTTTCAGAATTTAATTTGTATATTAATTTAAATGTTCATTTTCTGTTTAGAACTATCCTATAATTAGCAACATTTTGTTTTTGGTTAATTTAAGATTATGTCACACTTCCATTTCTAGGATTTAGCTAGATTTTGAATATTTATTTTATGTTTTTTTTTTTCGTGATTTTATATAAAACTAAAATTTGATTGTTTTGTAATTTATTTTTTATATTAATTTAAAGGTTTATTTTTGGTTTAGAACTACCCTATAATTAGAAAAATTTGGTTTTTGGTTAATTTAAGATTATGTCACACTTCCGTTTCTAGGATTTAGCTAGATTTTGTATGTTTATTGATTTGGTTGCCAAGGCAACGTGTTATGCATTTAATCTGTAGGAGTACTTAGCAAAATTGATCAGTATTTTTTCTCTTTGGAGGTTAATTAAGGCCTAGTTTTATTTCTTGCAATGGCAAGGTCTACTTGAACTTTCCCGTGATGCGCAAACGACGACTTATCATGTATGAGACGTTGATTCACGTATATTTTGGTCTAGCCATTGTAAGGTGTAGAAGCGTCTGGAGAAAGCTCCATTTTCCGAGGGCGTCAAGACCAGCATAACTGTAGTTTTATTTAGTTTATCGGGCCGAAATGTAGTCGAAAGTCAGGATAGGGAGCGTGGACTCAGGCAAGAAGTCCCAAACAGGCGCTCACTATAGGGAATATTAGTGTGAAAGCTGCCGACGCATCCCAAGGGACGTGGCGTGCCCGAAGTGCCATGACTGACGTCATCCTGATCTACGCTACTGGATTCAGCTGCAGTGAGGTCGCCGAGACATAAGCCCGCCTCCAGATTGCTTGAGGTCGATAACACCTTATTTCCTTCACGGCCAAGATTACCATTTAAATTTAATTAATGTGGAATTAATTTAAAGATGGTCTTATAATACCTATTGTAATACGTTTGTAAAGCGTCTCAAGTTCTCCGACCGAGCTTAGTTGATTTCAAGAAAAGTTTAAGTTTCATTTAACAATTTCGAACAGTAATCATCTTTTTCAACTTTTGAACTTTTTTTCTTTTCTTTTTTTTTTTTTTTATTTAGTCGAGATTTTCCTAAGTTAGACGGATTATAAAAAAATTTATTGATATTAATAGAGCGACTGAAGGGCATTTTAGTTATCTAATTTTCTTTCCTCCATTAGTAAAAGTTTGTAAGGAAGGGTGTAGAGAAATTTATCTAATTAATATTCTTCAGTAATTCATTCACTTTATTAACGCATACTATCAGTTGGTTTCTTTAATAAACATTACAGCAAATTCGAAAATTTCATTTTTTGTGTGATAAGATATCCGATTAAATAATTTATACTTTCAATTAATTATTTTATTCGAGTACTGTTGGAGTGTGTTGTGTCATATTTTAAATGTTTTACTGAATATGTGCCTTTATGTGTTATTGTCTGATTTGACGAGGCATACTCTTTTAAAAGGTTATTTATCCTGACATTGTTAACGTGCCAAGTAACAAAATCAAAAGCTACAGGAACATATATATTTATTTATTATTATTTTGAACCATTTATTAATATTAAAGTCTTCAGAACGTAAATCACAGTAGAAAGTGAAATTTCATATTGTTGCTAGAGTATGTTAAATTCAACTGACTGAAGATTTGCTGTTTTATTACGCTTTAACTATAAAAATATGCTCAATGTTCGCTATCCTAGTATTATATTGAGTCACAACACGGAACTTAGCAAAAATAAAAATCCATCAACAGATCATCCGAGGTTTCAAGCCGAAGCGCTGGCTTAGAAGTTTGATTTTCTGCCCACTGACCTACCAATTACGCGCGTAAAATGTAAAATTTTTAACAAAATGTATCACATATTTTTTAACTATTACAAACGTTTTATTTAAAATGTTGTCGTTTTGCTGTAACTTAAAACGTTTGAGAGAAAAACTGACTGATAATAAGTATTTTCTCGTTTCACCTTTCTTAATAGCCTACCTTTAAAACTTCTATTCTGAGCCACTTTTGCTGTGAGATATTATTGTTTACTTGTTCTCCATGGCTATTGTTATGAAGAATCTCATCTCATGTGTACATATGTTTGTTTATTTACGAAATATTTATTATTGTTCTATGAATAATTATAATAATATCATTTGGACAACATTCACAAGTGTGAAGGCGTTATTTTCCCTTACAACTTCTGAAACTGAAAGAAATAAATGTAATTAGGGAACACTTGTTTCATAAGCCATTACATAAAATAATAACAACTTTCGTTATGCTGGCGTTATTGAGAGTCATAATACGAAGTTTGGTAAAACTTAAGTAACGTTGTCAAATCCACCGAGACTTTAAACCGGAGCGCTGGTATAGAAGTATTACGCTTTACTCACTGATTTACTAGTAAAAAATATATAATATATATAAATAATAGAAACAATATAGAAACTATATATATATATATATCGTTTCAAGTATTAATTCCCAGAACACACATGTTCAGCTTTATAAATGCTTTCACGTGAAATTATTATGATAATGTCTATCCGCTGTTTCTTCACCTTTACGAATCAAACCTTTGAGGAATAATCCCATATAAGGGGTGTTTGATTGTTTCCTAGTTATGTTCTGCATAAAAAGCGCTTTATACTTGTGTTGACATTTAAGTACATTATTTTTGGTAAAACTAAAATTTGATTTCTATTTTATCCATATATTATAATGTTTCATTTATAATTAAAATGAATAAAAACGTGATGAAATAGGTGTGTTGGTAAAGTCTAGTAAGAAATAGTTCTTATACAAAATATTATTAAACTGAGTGCGCACGAATGAGGCGCGTTATCCCTTTGATGTAGTTTTCTAGATTTGGTTAAGCTTTGTGTTTTCATGAGGTGGAGGAATATCCTGAAAATAAAAATTTAGCAGGGCTTAATAAAAGTGGGAAGTAACCGTGAATGAATTAGGTTATAATACTAACATTGCGTTGCACCATCCATAATGAAAAGGACTACTGGTATCCAAATTGTCATATACATTGTATATGAACTCTGAAGATGTATTTTGGAAAAACATCCAAATGGTGCAGCCAACCAAATGAATGGCTATACTGTAAGCATTTGAATGTGTTGTTACAAATTGTTTCGAGGTAACAAAATATTTGTTCAATTCTAAAAATGCTAGTGATATTAATCTGCCGTTATAATATGAAACGTACGACAAGTATCGTGAAATCGTTGTGTATATTAAATACATGCTGATAATGTCAAAACAACCAAAAAGGTGTTTGGCCCAACACATTATTAATTTTACAATATTATTTGGTTTGAGGGAACGTATGTGGATGTTTTCGACAAGAGCGGTTTGGTTGTGTTAACCAAGTATTTTTCGACGTGAACACATGCTATCGAAGTAAATATATTTGGCACCAGGAACTATTTCGTTTTCTTAGTGTATGTGAAGTTATAGCGTCATTTATCTTATTACGGTATTGTATAACAGCCTCAATGTAATGTGACACATAAGAAAATGTCTCAAAATCTAGTGTAAAACGTATTTTAAACTCATAAATTTCTTGCAGGTAATTGTAAATTATTCTCTCCCTACAATAGCTGGGCTGTCTTATTACTTCTTGTCCATGATCACTTCTATCGCTTGAACCAACCATTATTTTTCTTATTTCTTGGTAAAGAACGCAAAACAATTTGATAAATAACTCAACCAAAATAAAAACTACACTACCTAAATGAATTAAACAGGATCTTTAAACCAATGAAGCATTATATGATAAAACAATTGTTGAAACAGCATTTCTGTTTTACTTACATTATGAACCCATTAACTGATATGCAATACTGCTAATTTGTTTTATAAATGTCAAGAGTTATGAAACAAAATTTGCTTACATTATAAGTGGGAAACTCATAACACGAGACTACTAAATTTTATAAAACAATACATCCTAATTTCCTTATTTAAAAAATTGTTAACTGCTGTTTTTTTCTAGGCTTATTATATTCAAGGCTTATAACTTTAGTCATTTTATGAAATAGGGGCAAGAGTAATTACTATAACGGTCTTTCTTGATGAAAAAAGAAAGGGGAGATGGGTTGCAAAATGTCATTCCTATAGCATCCAAAACAGGAATACGCCTAATTTTTTATTAAAAATAACGTATTATTAATTCATTGTTTTTACATTTAAATAATTAAACACTAGCAAAATATGTTACAGTGTTACAAAATATATGCATTCTTCTTAAATGTAACAAATCGTACTTTCTGACAATTTTTGTAGTGTAAGCGCTAATTTTTAATGGTTTCTACATGTTTTACAGTACTCCATTGTGCAGTACCCCGTTGGAGGCTATTCTCCTTCTGCCTTAATACTCTCGTAATTTGGAGTCAATCAGTTCTGTAGTTTCTAGCAAATTACGCATTAGTTTGAAACTCCAGGTAGACGGCAGATAAAAACTGTTATATACGACTAAACAGTTGCGTAAACGGGATTTTATTTTAAGAGGGGCTGAATCTCAATTTCCGAAGTGAGCACTTTGCACAACAAGAAAAGCACCCTTTTCCATATACAAAATATACTTTTATTTCAAGAGCACACACTGAAGGGAAACTTATTGCAACTATTTACTTCAATTTCGGTACATAATTTTCAGTTAATTTTCCAAAATGAGTTCGTATTTGTTTACATTTTGACTTTTTTGGAGGGACTGCAACCTCTTCAGCTTTCCGCTTGCGTACGCCCTTGCTACTAAATTTAATACTTTCTTTAGGTACAGCCATTAAATTCACTTTAACAAATAAGGGTATTGCAAGGACACCAAATTAATAATAGTGCATGATATTTAAAAAAATGTTTAAAAGTGCGTCTTTTAAGTCAAGTTTTATAGGAATCAGTTCAATAGTTCAAAAAAGATATGGGCCTTGGTGGCACCATAGTATAACAGACCAACAATTAATGACTTTAATGTTCTTATTAGTCGCTGTCACAACCACAAAAATTTCTTTTTCAAGATGGTCAAATAAACTCAAGGAAAAACAAGCTAAGCACCTGGTAGTGGTGAAACTACACGTATTTACAGGTTCAGTGACTTTATTGCAATGATCACATCAAACGGACAAAAGAACTAGCAGTGCCGGCATACTTCTGGTCGCATGTTAGTATGTAGAACCGCGTCGGACCTGGGTACTTACGACGATTCAGTTCGGAAGGGAATTGTAGAACTCACGTGCCCTCTTCTGAGAAAAGTCAGCCCACGACTGTTCTAACTAGCGCTCGATATCCTGCAGATCGGCACCGGATCGCCTTTGACGTCCGAGCTGATCCCATCCATGTTCTATCGGGGATAGATCGGGGAGATCGGTGTACTTTGCAGGCCGCGACAGTACCACAACATGACGTCGGCATTTTATAGATACGTGTGCCACGTGTGTAGTGAGTAACCGATGGTTGAAATACTATACCGCGCAATTTTTTTATCACCGCACGCATGAAAAGAATTTTTCTCGAACTTAACGGTTTGTATCGAAACATTAAAAATGACATAACGCTCACGTGTTTGATTTCACTTTCGGAAACATATATTTAATTAGATAATAAGGTAATTAAGAACGCAGAGATTCTCTTATATGACATCGCCGTTTTGAAACCTCTAAATATAATTCCTAAATTCCACTACTGTCGTCAGAGGGCTAGAGTTTTGTGTCTAGTATTTCAAATTTTTGTTGTGCTATATAGTCACATAGAAATAGCCAATAGTCCTGTATTTTTTTTTTTTTTTTTTTTTGGTCAGCTTGTTTTCTCATTTCGAACTTACCTGTTTCCGATAACGCTAGGTTTGAAAATCTTCAAACCTTTTTTGAAAGCTGTTATTTGCTTGCTTGTAGTGGGTAGAGGTATGCGAGTGTTCAAACTGGAGAGATCGTGAGTTGTTAACGTTGTGTTGCAGCCGGACTGGTTGATCCAGCAGCTGAGAAGACTCAGGGTGTCGTCGAAGGAGGAGCGGCAGTCAGGCGAGCAAGGTAATGAATCACTTAATAAGCTGCGAGAGAGCCACACAGTGTGAAAAAAGGGAGGGGGGAGTAAATCGCACATTAATGTTGTGCAAATACGAAAACGGTGAAACGTAGTGAGGTTAAGAATGCTTCGTATTTTTTAAGATATTCAGTTCTGTTAGTATTGTAAGAGGTGAAGGAAGCTCTATCACATTAATTATTCTTCACAACCATTAATACAAACTAAATTTTCAGGAGCTATTAAATTTATGTCGTCGCTATTAACTGATTAACCGTGGCCACCAACCACTCTCTTGCAAGATAAAATGTTGCTGCATATTTTCTGTGCGAACATGTTTCCTACGGAATACGACTTTCCAACACTGCTGACCAACATCGAGGTGTCTGAAGGCTTCCGAGCGTTCCTCGGCAGAAATGTAACATTGCAGGTAGCCATCACGTGCTATTGAAGTTAAAGAACAAGAAGTTCTGAAAGAACTCGCAGCCTGCTTTGGGGAATGTGACACTAAGTTCCATACGGACGTTCACAGCACATCATTTAAGTCCGACAAGTTGTTAGCTAAACAATCTCCAGTTCACAACTTTTTTTTTTCACTTTGAGTTATGTGAAAAGTCGCACAAGATTGTTACGTGTTACAAGTTATTGTCACGTCGCCATTAAAGAACATGATTATCCTCTGCGTGTCTGTATCCATTAACGACCCAGAGTTTATACGTATACATTTTATAAGAGGGGCGCCATCATCAAAAATGCAGATAATTTTATCTATAAAAGTAAAATTATATAATTCCTTGACTCCTTTGCTTTGGCACTAAAGAGGTTTACTATGGATCCCATAACCTTTAGAGTCCCATCTAGAGAGCTCGCTAGAGAAAAGTTATCCTAGCTGTAAACCTACATGATTGGCGTACTTAACCCATAGACTAAAGAAGGATGGGGCGATTTTCATTCTCTGCACATGCACCCAAAATTGGCTCAAGAATTACCATATATGTCAAAATCGCGTATTAGAACAACGATGTTCAGTTTGTTTACATTTGGCTTTACAACAAACCCGCGCTTTAACAAAAAAAACACTTTTTGCGTAATTTGATTACATCGTATTTGCATTACACGTTGTCAAAAGTAGTGTACTAATACATCAGAGCATTTATTTATGTAAACAGTATGCTAAACATAGTCGAAACCACGCGATTTTGAAAGTTCTGTAGTAATAAAAGCCGTTACAAAGAGTAGGTTGCACGCAGTGGCGTGTGGTGAAGTGTTGCAAGGTAAGCTGGTGCTTGCTCAGTGCTGTGCACACTCGGCGCACGCAGCAGGAAACAGTAACCAGAGTGGAGCCGGAAGAAGTTGAAAGTATTACGGTCACTCACGAAAGCGGTGAGGCACCCATTACACTCGCGTTATGACGTCAACTGCACTTCTGCGTTTAAGTGGCCGATGTGTAAACTAGCAAACGATTAGGTATAGCACAGAGAAAAAGCCAGGTTACCTTGAAACAGTTTACTGCACGCCGCTGGTTGCACGCAGAAGAGAAGCGGAGAGGTGGTAACTTTGAGCCTACCCATTCGCTGATTGGCCGCGTGAGGCTCTGAAAACGGTGACTTGTGTACGATTAGTTACTGAGTGCTGCAAAAGATCCCCTATTGGTTGGGCTGTCTCCTTGCAAGTAGAGCCAACCAGGCGTTGATTGACGAGAGGTGCTTCGATACTTCGCTGGCCAGTGACCTCATTTTGCCGGCGTGTGCAACTCGAGTTAGCTGCATATGCAGCTGTTCCAATTCTGCAGTTCTAAGTATAGACTGCTTACGATTAACAGAGCACTTTCTAAATCAACCTCTGGAAAATGTCACTGACCCTAGCTGAATGTATTTTGACGACCACACCGACTGGCATGCGCTCAGCAAAGTTGGTAACGACGGAGGGAAAGTACTTCAATGTCGCAATGTTGAATTAGAAATGTTAAATAAATGTTTGGGAATTTTTAAATTATTTGTTTTGCTTTCTGTTTTTTAATACGTCATATAAGTGTAAGAATGAGCAAATTTGGAAACAATTTACTTTCCTAATAATGTCACAGTTTCACTTAACTTGCTCATGAATAAAGTGATCAGGTCCATGGAAATATTAATTTTACATATGACGAGAGAATGCACATACAAGTAGATCTTAATCAGAGTTTTTTAAAGGTGCTCAGTTTATAGTGAACAGTCTATATACTGTGGTTCAAAGCTGTGACGCGGAAACATGTTACTGCGCAGCTGGCGTGAGCAATTTATCTCATATTCACTGTACAACTTGGTCAACCTGCCGACTCCTGCTGGAGTCGTACAGCTGGGCCGCCATATTGCCCGCGCTTCGCTTGCGCGACAGCGGAGACATTCTCTCTGAATCTTCGTACCATACTCCCCACGGAAAAAGTAGCAAAAGTTAATAATCTCCCTACTNAGCGGAGACATTCTCTCTGAATCTTCGTACCATACTCCCCACGGAAAAAGTAGCAAAAGTTAATAATCTCCCTACTGGCGTGACCATTTCAATGAGAGCTTATACAAACTACTTTTCGCTAAATTTCTACAATACCGGGTGCAGAATCGGTGCATTAATCGTCTCGCATCACACCCCGTCTACCATTCCACCTTTCTAGCTTTCTATAGTATGGTCTATTCGTGGTTTTTTCACACTTTTTGAATCATAACTTTGGAAAATGGCCCNAGCGGAGACATTCTCTCTGAATCTTCGTACCATACTCCCCACGGAAAAAGTAGCAAAAGTTAATAATCTCCCTACCGGCGTGACCATTTCAATGAGAGCTTATACAAACTACTTTTCGCTAAATTTCTACAATACCGGGTGCAGAATAGGTGCATTAATCGTCTCGCATCACACCCCGTCTACCATTCCGCCTTTCTAGCTTTCTATAGTATGGTCTATTCGTGGTTTTTTCACACTTTTTGAATCATAACTTTGGAAAATGGCCCNCCTTTCTAGCTTTCTATAGTATGGTCTATTCGTGGTTTTTTCACACTTTTTGAATCATAACTTTGGAAAATGGCCCCATGTATGACGTGTTTGGTTGCTTCCTAAATATGCCATGTATCAGAAGCATCTTATACTTCTGTTGACATTAAATTACCTTATTGTTGGTTATCGGCTCTCCAGACCTCTATGTTAAGAGCCGCCTATACCTGTCCACTCCACTTATTGTTGGTTAATTTGAACTTTTACTAATATTTTATCTACAAATTGTAATATTTAATTTCTATNGTCCACTCCACTTATTGTTGGTTAATTTGAACTTTTACTAATATTTTATCTACAAATTGTAATATTTAATTTCTACTTAATACGAATAAAGACAGAGCGAAAATTGCTGTATTGGTAATGGCTAGTAACATATAGTTCTTATGCAGAATATTATTACCTGAGCCCACACGAATGCGGTGCGTTGGCCCTCAGGTGTAATTTCCTAAAGTTTGTTTGCATGAGNAATATTATTACCTGAGCCCACACGAATGCGGTGCGTTGGCCCTCAGGTGTAATTTCCTAAAGTTTGTTTGCATGAGGCGGAGGAATATCCTGGAAGTAGAACTTTAGCATGGCTTCAGAAAAGTTGGAAGTAATCGTGAATGAACTATAACCCGGGTTCCTGCGTCCCACACTGACGCTGACAGAAATCAGGCCGGCCAATCTTAATTGTGTCTGGCGCAACGGAATGTCGTCGTGCCGAAAATTCGGCGTACCCGCAGGGAAAGCGCCCCGCTACCAAAACAGATTCCGCCCGCCTGCGGGCTTAGGGGGCCGTAGTTTATGCAAAGCGGCACATTCTAGGCCACACTTGTGAAATTCCGCAATGCCTAACACTGCACCCATCAGCCTCCTTAGCGAAGTTCCGCTCGCAAGCGACGACTTTACAAACACCGCAAAGTAAACAAAGCTGTTACCCAATTCCGACCAGACCTCAGCCGAAATACTGAGCACCGTTTCGAAATAATATATATTTAAAATTTTGAGGCACCAAAATATTACTGGATTTGACATCATAACATTTAGAACAATGTATCAAATCGTAAGTAGGTACTGCTATCGATGCAGTAGAAGATTGAAACTTCACCACTTCGGCATGAGCAAGTTATGTTAAAAGTGTGAATATTATTTAATCATTTTAAGCTAGTCTACAAAAGGATACACCATTTTGAAAAATAATCTATGACTGATTCATGACATACTGTAAAATTTCGAAGAGATGATAATTATGTCCTTGAATGTTAATGGGTTTTTCATTTAACTTTATTTGTGTCTTGTGTAAACGAATATTTATATTTATGTGTAAACATACTATTTTTATCACAAATGTCAACACCTGATATTATAAATGAGTGAGTGAAGAGATTTGGACGGCTCTTAACAACGAGGTCTTGAGAGCCGATGAGTGTGAAGTGAGGTGAATATGGAGCAGCGCCGGAATGAAAGGGCTTGGGAAACGGGAGATTCTCGAGAGAATCCGCCGACCAGCGGCATCGTCCGGCAAGAAAATCCAGAGTGAACCGACCGGGGATGAACCCGGTTCACCTTGGTGGGAGGCGAGCAGACTAACCGCTCATCCACCGTGGCCCCCTTGATAACAGAAGGGATGTATTCTAAAAAGTCCTCTAGCTGACAAAAAAGTGACGCACCCAGAAGGAATGGTGCACATAGAACGTAACATTTGTGTGATTAGAGTTACAATTATTTGTAGCGTCCAAAACAGTTACCAAAATGTATTAGTGGTTCTATTACAATTATAACAATACTGTTGGGTCTATGAGGCCTTTTGGAGCCACGCGTAGTTAGAACACTAAGGGAAGGTCACCAAACACAGATAAAGACTTGTATATTCATTATACAGTATAACTAGCACTTGCGGAGTTTGCTAGAGGCTCCATTGAGGGTCATCTGCATATGACCGGGTCGGCGCATCGTATAAGTTCCAGGCATATAGGGAAGTGTCCGATCTCACTTTGACCTTATGTTGAATACATGGTTATATGAAGACACTCACATACATATCGTGGAAGGTTCCGGTCGACCAAAACAGGCCACACGAAGGTTGGATAGCTTTGTGAGTAGATATGTTTGGCCGGTTGTGGGACAGGATTCATGATTTGGATTTTCGGATTACTCGCCTGTGATGACGTCACAGGCGGCCGGCGGCCTGGGGTAGCCATGTTGTGATGGCACCCGATCACCATAATGGATCTTGGTGACCTTGGCCCTCTGCTCGTGACCTTAAATAATCTTGAACCCAAAACATTTTTAATAAATCGCAAATTGCCAAAATATTTAAAAATCAAAACATAAAGGAGCATATAATGTTCCAATACTCTACTCCTTGCTCACCCCACCTACCCTTACACACACTCAATAATAAAAAATCACAAAATCTAAAAAAATTCTAGAAAATCGAGAAACATATAATGTTACCCTCACACACATCCCACCATCCTCGCCTCATCCCCTATACACCACCCACCCTACCAATCATAAAAAAAAAATNTTACCCTCACACACATCCCACCATCCTCGCCTCATCCCCTATACACCACCCACCCTACCAATCATAAAAAAAAAATAAAAAATCCACAACACATTTTAAATAAAAAATTGTAAAAAATCTAAAAAAAACTAATAAAATTTANAAAAAAAAAATAAAAAATCCACAACACATTTTAAATAAAAAATTGTAAAAAATCTAAAAAAAACTAATAAAATTTAGGGACATATTGCATTACTTACTCAGACACTCATGCTGGATGCTGGTGACTTTGACCTTAAACCAAATGACATTAAACTCGAGAAATCGAGAAAAAATTTTAAAAAACGAAATCAACTAATAAAGGTTTATGAACATATTACCCTCACTGCCTGCGACACCCATGCTGGATGTCGGTGGCCTTGGCCTTGACCTCAATGACCTTAAAAACAAAAATCAAGAAAAATGGTAAAAAATCGAAATAAACTAATAAAAGTTTAGGAACATATTACATCACCCCATGTTGGCTGGTGGTGTGCTTAACCTTGACGCCAATTACCTTGAAATTACATACCTAATGCGAAAAACCAAGTTGTATGTTTGTGAACCTAAAATTTCTATTCTCGTAAAGATGGCACAGCACAGCTACTCCCTGGTACCATGATCAGCAGACGACTGAATCTCCATATCTATATTTCATTGGCTATACAGTCAATAAATCTTACGACCCCCAAAGCTAATTATTGACTTCATGTAGCACACGTACACCCCCCTCCCCCGTCTCCTAGTCTCACTTCTTCTCACTCCACTTCCTTTGCCATTTACTTACCATAGCTCAGCCGCCATCAACATCCACGCATGTCACCAACCCTTCAACCGAATCATCCCNTAAACACAATAGTTCGTTACCTTGCCATCCACCAACCACACGATTCTCCTCCTCTTCCCCTTTCTCTAAACGAAACCCCAACTAATTCCTGAAGAGACTGACTCAATCCAAGACTGGCTCCTGCCAAGACCAATTCCTGCATAAATGACTAGAGCAGTGGACAAGACCAACCGACCATACCACCCACCTGCAACAACAGTCGATGGCAACCAATCTGGATAAAGTCGCCTAATAAGAGTCCCGTAGCTAACTTCTTCGCACAAAATGTGCACAAAATCTTCGCAAAACAATTCTACCACAGCTGACCATACCAAAGGGCCATGTAAAATGACCAGGCCTACTAACCGGTGACAAAATATTCCTCAAAAATATTCCCCAGTTCATTCGTGCGCATTTAGAACTCAGCCAATTTCAATTGACCCGAGTATGGCATAATACTTCAGATCGTACATGGCCCTCCTCCTGCACACACTCGCATACATTTGATCTAAAACAGACTCTCGGAATCGATTTTACACGCCACTGAATTAATAAGTCTTTCAGAGAAGCAGAATGGACTGAATAAGAAATTAAACTCAAATTATTATGTATAAATAAATTTTATTTATTTACCTATTATAAAAATTCTCTCCTAATTATTTCGTGCATTCTATCTTTATATATTTATCATATATTTGCAGATCATGGATAGTAGCCAACAGTCTCATCTGATATAAAACCGAAGCTTCAGTTCGCAAATGATAGGAGATATCTCGTTAACGTGCGAGAAATCTCCATCTTGTTGCAAAACGATCAAATCCCAAGTTCAAATTTAATAAGCATTTCCTTTTGTGATAGGAAAAAAGAGACTGAAAAGGTTTTGGCCTATGCTCCACTTTCCGTCTCAGGCCGATGAAAAATTGATGAATGAATGCTTGCTCTGGAAATTGACCTTGCGAGAAAATGTTTTTGAAAGGTTCGTGCGGAAAAGAGGAAAGAGTGGAGCCGTATCTTTGTTTAGGGCTATGGCAACGGGGTAAAGAAAGGGGTGGATATTCGGTAGGACTGCTCTTGGAAATGCATTTCCCGCTCCTTTGAATGTGTGAAGTCGGCGTCCCTGCTTTCAACAGCTGCCCTCCGGAATCCAGAAAAGTTTAAAAAATGCACGTTGCTTTAGTTCTATCAAGATCTGCCGTGTATGGATATGAAATACAGTAGGTCCCTGTGTATTCTTATTTCCTAGCAAACACGCCCGCTGTTGCACAATATAAGTTTGGATTCTTCCAATGAGAAAACTTCGTGCCTCCTCCTGCAAAACTTACATATTTTATAACGGATTGAATGCAGCACATTTAACATAAATTCCAAAGAATATCACACTATAAAGAAACGAAAGATGACAAATTTTCGTCGAACCAGAGAAGTTTTGGTAAGCGAATTCAAAGGGTGTAATGAAACCAGCACTACGCACGTTCTTTTTAAGAAAAGTACTTTTTATTTGTCCGACGTCATCAGCCAACATACTTTCCTCAAAGTCAAAACTGAAAATGCCTTCCACTACACTGCTAATAGCGTACACGTGCTAAAGCAACGTTATATATAACGTAATGTATATAATTATATATGTTTAAGAGTATACACATATATATTGAATGTAACGTGAATACCCTTCATTCATAAAATGAGAATATTTAAGAAAAAAATAAGTTACTAATAACTAATGAGTCTACTTTCCTTTACATGGGTGCAAATAAATTTTAGTGAAGTTCTTAAAAGCTTAGGTAGTGAGAAGCGTTGACGTCTCATTCACAGCAATATAATTAGAGATGAAACCAAAAACTTATGAAACAGTACCAAGACAATTAAAATACAGGAGTGACTTACCTGGGATTCGAATTCAGAAAAAGTCGTAAAATTAAGCTAGCGTGCAATCAAATGCATCAAGGAGGTAGGATTCACAACATCAACTTCGGATGTAGTCAGTCTAATTTTTTTTATGATAAGGTTCACTAATACGAAATACTTATACGGCCATCATTTTGAAAATAAGAGTCTGAGCCACAAAAAAACACATAAAATTACATGGCCTGCCATAATGCTACTCGTACGAGAAATTTGTTGCAAATCGGTTGATTGGTACCCGAGATAAGGCATAAGAACCTTATTATCTTAATCGGTGCTATCTTACAAAACTACCTTAAAAAATGTTCATTATACTATGCGTATAATAAATACTGCCAACATAAAAAGTTTGATTGAATTTGGTTAAATTGTTAAATAGATATGCCAAATATATCAAAATATTTATATGGTCGCCATTTTAGAAAATTGCTGTCTGATCCCATTTAAATAATATAACTTTAAATGGCCTTTTGTACGTGTGCAACATTTTGTGAAAATTAGTTGAATTATTACGGAAATATGGCAAAATGTTCATTTTACTCACCTGACACTACTTTGCAAGAAATCCTGCAAAATAGGATTTCTGTATGAATAAATTATGCTTCTAATTAATACGGTTGTACGCAAAATTTGGTTAAATTTTGTTGAAACGTTTCATAGATATAACAAATGAATAGAAATTATCTATGTAAACCCCATTAAAACATGTCTGCCGCATATGTTAATTTACATACCTTATTGTAGCAATACTTGCGTGAAATTTTGGTATGAATAGATTGATTGATCCTCGAGATATGGCATAAAATCCCCATTGTTCATGTGACAATCTTCATAAATGGAAGACAAAAAGTTAATATATTAGCACGTTCCATGATTGTCATATATACTATAGACAAAGTTAAATTGAAATCTGTTACATAGTTTCATAGATACAGCACACAAAGCTAAAATGTTTGTATAGGCGCCATTCGGAAAATAAAAGACTTACATGCTTAAAACATATAAATTAATATGGACTACCACAGTACAGCTTCTTCGCCAAATTTGAAAGAAATCTGTTGAGTTTTTCCCGAGATACGGCATAAAAACTGTATTATTTCATGTATGGCTATCTTCCAAATTGTCGGAGAAATAAAGCTTTGCGTAGAAAATTTTGATGAATATAACTGGTACTGTCAACATAAAAATTTAAGTTCAAAAATTTTCGCAGTTTCATACCTAAAAAATTTTTACTAAAATTTTTGCATGGCTACCATTTTTAAAATGTGTGTCTCTGACCCTCTCAGAGATTATCAGTTTACATGGTCTGCCATAGTGCTACTTGTTTGTCAAATTTGGTATGAATTTTTTTTTTTCGGAGATATCACGTAATTTTAATTTTCTATGTGATACTATTTTACAAAATGGCGGACGAAAAAGATTTGGTGTGGACGCGTTTGATGGTTGTAATATATACGGCAAGCGTAAAAAGTTTCACTGGAATTAATTACATGGCTTCGACGATTTAATACATAAAACTAAAATTGCTATATGGACACCATTTTGAAAACAAGTGTCTGACATACCTAAAACATGTCAGTTAACATTACCTACCGCAGTACTACTTGTTTGCCATTTTTGGTAGGAACTGGTAGATTGTTTCCCGAGATATAACGAAAAAATTATTTATTCGTGTGGCCCTATCTTACAAAATGAAGGACAAAAGAGGCTCCGTGAATACTTTTCTTCCTTTTTCTCCTACCCTAATTATAAGTGTTAGATGTACGTCCGAGGTAGGGATGGGAGCTAGATGCGTCTTAGGGCTGAGCCCCTTGCACCTACAGGATAGGGAGTCTGTGCAAGGAGGCATGCATCGTCAGGGAGCGTTTGAGTACCCATGGCCGCGTTTGGGGCCATGACTACCTCCCTAGTTGCACCTATAGCATAGTTAACCTATAACTAAGAAGAGAAAGGGAAAAACCGGCATAGGTGCCGTAAAAACCCTTTCGACAAAAAATAATTTTAAAATCTTTGCGTGCATTAATAGAAAATGCTACAGGGGACAGAAGGGTAGGAACCACGCTCTTTATAAATGGGAAGATAAATACTAGTAGAGAGGGGGTGGGATCTTATTTTTCCACTTTGATGGTTGGCGCTGACATTAAGCAGAGTGGAGGGGGGAATTACACTCTGGTTTCCGTGTAGACACATTTGATGTTTGTTATATTTACTCCCAGCATACAAAGACAAGTTGGAATTGAATAAATGGTTTCGAAGTTATAGCATATTATGCTAAAATAGCTATATAGCCGCCATTTTGAAAAAGGTGTCTGACATACTTGAAACATTTGTACATAACTGCCGCAGTACTACCTGTTTGCCAAATTTGGTAGGAATCTGTCAACTATTTCCCGAAATATTACACAAAAACTTTATTATTTCATGTAGCACTATCGTACAAAATGGTAAACAAAAGTGGTTGTTGTTTGGCTTGTATGATGCTTGTAATAGATACTGTCAGCGTACAAAATTTGGTTGAAATTGGTCAAATGGTATGGTAGTTAAACCAAATAAACCTCAAATATTTGTATAGGCGCCATTTTTTAAATAAGTGCCTAATGAAGTTCTATTACTTATATTTATTTGACATATTATAGTATTACTTACGAGGCAAATTTGACGAAAATTGGTTTAGTGGTTTTCGAGATATAAAGTAAAAATTTTAATTTTTCATGTGGCGCTATCTTACAACATGGCAGAGCAACAAAAATAATCACCTCTGAATTCAATGCTTACACCTTGCGCTGTCAACATACAAATTTGGTTTAAATCGTTTTGAATGGTTTCCAAGATATGACATCCTAAATTTTAAAATTACCGTCATTTTGAAAGTAAGTGCCAGGTGTGGTCGAAAACTATGAAAGTCAGGTGTCCTTACTTAGTGCTATATGCGTATCGAGTTCTGTTAAATTCGGTTAACGCGTTCAAGAATTTAATTTGGTGGAGGAGGGGGACACACACGCCCAGACACACACCGACACACATACAGAAAAGTTATCACAAGAGCCTTTCTTTCCTTCGGAAAGTATACTAAAAAAAACTTTAACTACAGTGTCAAGAAATAAGTACAATAGTATAGAAGAGGAGTGATATCTGAAGAACTTCAGACTTTATTTCAGGCGGTAGACTAATATTGTATTACAAGATTTAAAATTCTCACTTGTGTAATGCAGTATGCAAACTCTGAGCTGTATTTACTTGGCAACGCTAAAGGTAAGTGCTGGTTACGTGCAACTTAAAATAACAGAAAAACACTCAATTTAAATTATCTATTATACGTTACAGATATTCGGTTTGTTTACAGACTACATTTTTACGTGCATTTTGGTAAATGTTATTATTTTAAACTAATAATTTGAATCCCCCAAAAAAATTAAACTATAATTTTATTACTATGGATCGTCTCTCATAATTTTATAAACGTCATGTTAATTTTAACGTTATCTAACCATTTTCAACTATGTTTATCTTTGATTTTAAAAGTCAGGTAATTAAGTAAGTATTTTATCTTCGATTTCTGGTGAGATAAGGATTTGTGTAGGCCCATTTTGTTCTCTTCCTGGCAAACATGGAAGGCAGTCCACCGTCAGTTATTAGTCACTGGAATGTATTAACTTGCTTGACTGCTGCGACGTAATGGTAGTAGGTATGTTTGAGAGGCTTGCCAGTTGTAAACTGGCGCCATCACGAGCAGAGGAGGCCCCAGAGCGCCAGGTTATTAGCTTACAGTGCTTTTGATCCTGCCGACGACGAGTCTCGAGGTGACGTTACCGATGTCTGCTTATTCATGGGGACATAATACCGTCAAATAGGAGTCCAATTTCGCAACAAAACACGTCTTTTGAATTAAATTTAAGTAGGTTTTAAAAACATTTAAAACCAAATGTTTTAATTTTATCTTGAACTATACATTTTTAAGAAATTTTAATTTTCCGCAGAATATTATCAAAGTCTTGGGATTAACTTAATTTTCATGCATGCTAGCCGAAGCAAACTATTTTATTTGAACTTTAAAATTAAATTATACAATAATAATTCATACCAATTATCTCAAATATCTCACGTAATTCATATTTTACCTTGTTTACCATGTTCAATTTATTGATAAATTTATATTTTATTCAAAGCAGTAATATTTTTCTGAACAGCATTAATTTTGCAGTAAAATTCAACCAATCTGATTCCAGTCATTCAACGCTACATTTTACGTTGTTTTATTTTTGCCACATATTTCAAACACTGTTGATTTGTCTGGTCTGTGTGGAGTTCAAGAGGGTAAACATGTCAGTGTCTTTGTTTTGCCATTCTCAAGTATTTTCCTTGTGCACTCCTTGAGTGATTTTGTTGCACTACAAGTATTTGTTTTCATGCAACACTGGAGCACTGACGCACATACGATAGAAGTTCACCTACCTGCATTTTTAAACTTGTAACGTATGATAATCTGGTATTTGTGTCCACTTATTATTTTTTTTTTTTATTTCCACTGCAAATTTATTGTTTATATTTACTATTTGCATGACAGTTGAGTATAACCACAGATTGAAATATTTTCAGAATTGTTCAATTAACATAATGTTTTAATGGAGCTTTTTAAGATAGCTATGTTAAAGAGATTGCAAAAATAAATATATTTAAATGTAAACACTGACCGATAGTTAGCAGCATAGTACAATATGTAATATTTAGCAAGGGAATTTTTGGAAGTGCTTCGCCTATTGTTCTATAGCAAATTCAAACTGGACAGTGTTGAAAAATTATCTCTGTTCTTAGAACTTTTAAGTCGGCATATTGGATACTGAAAGTCATCGAGAATATATTGAAAAATGTTTATTTATTGTGGATCCGATAGTCAAGACTTATTCATGACATTATTTTATGCGGCCGGTGTGCGAGTGGCGTAAAAGAAGAATGCCCAGAAAGTAAATTTGCAGGAAAGGGCTCTCTGAGTTGATGCATGTCCTGCCCGATAGCAATTAAATTGCTATCATTAACTACGAGAACTTATTACTCCAGAAGTACTACAGTCACAGTTAAGTAAAGACTGAAATAAGTTGCAGATGGCAGCAGTTCGATGTAATATGATTTCTCTAATTTAGTCTTCAAGAATCCTGCATAACCCTTTTTCTCTAACTTTCCTCTAAAAATTTTCTCAAAATTCCTTCAGAAGTAGAGGTCTAATGTATCTGCCTAAATGTTTTATAAATCTGACAAACCGAAGCAAAAAAATATATTTACTGATTAATAGAGTATGGTCAAGTGATATTTTTTTTTTATTGGACATTGAATAATATTTTTCCTTACTGTGAAAAAGACTACCTCAAGTTGCCAAATGTCAACCGTAATTATAATTATTTTCTGAGTTGAGCGTTTGCATTTAAGCTACATGTATTTTTATATCTGAACATTTATTGCTTATGTTTCTTCACAAAACTTTCAATTGTAATAATTTAACGCTCCTCAATGATTGAACTGCTTTATTGGTTGGTATTTTGCTCAGCAGTGGTATATTTTTATTATAATGTTAGTGTTGATTGTTATTGATCTCTTGTTAATGTGGTCATTCTAATATAAGTTATTATATTATTATTTTCACTCCAGCATACAAGTTACCTATTTGAAAACTTGGTTCGTTAACAACTACTACCTAGTAATAACCCATACCACATATTCACACACATATTGTGTGTGATAAGTCATCTCCGCTACGCTCACTCTAGCCACCTGTGCCATCCACGACACGTCGAAAAGTTCACTGGCTCCAGACAAAACTCTCATTAATACGCACACACTGACCTTGGCCCAACACAAACAACATCAAATAAATATATAAAACTAAAAATGCATATGTAAATAAATTATTTTTAGAACATATCTGATTTTATTTCGTACATCCGTTAAGTGAAACTTTATTTATCTATGCGCCTTTTAATTGGCATAAACTACGACGGAAAATTTTAATACTGTGTTCTGAACAATTATACTATTTTATATTTTACGTTATCTTTATTTTTTTTAACTTGCTCCATTCTTTTCCAAGAATCGGAACTTCATGCCCAGTATACAAAGCAGTTAAAAGGATGCTTTCGTTGGATACCGTCTACCAATCCCCCTTACTAAATGTATTTTATGTGTGTAGTAATTTAAAAATTGCATGTTCAGTGTATACAACTGTTAAAACAACGAATTTCAAATTCAATCATAACAAGTAATTCAAGAGTGCAATAATTAAGTCATTTAAATTCGCTTCCGACCAGTGGCGGTTATTGCACTGGAACACACTCGCGCGTGAACCTCCACTCTCCCAATGAGAGTTCAATAATAAAATATTGCAATGCGAAATCGTTATATAAATACCCTGTAATTAAAATGAGTGCCTCTTATAGTTCATTCATGGTTACTTTAAAAACTTTTCTGAAGCATTGCAAAAGTTCTACTTTCAGGCTATTTCTCCGCCTCACGCAAATAAGGTTTTAACTAAGTCTAGAAAATCGCACCAATGGAACAACGCACAGTGTTTGTGCGCACTCAGTTTAAACAAAATTTTGCACGAGAAATATTTCTTTCTAAGCATTACCAAATTGCCTTTTTTCTCTATTTTTAATCGTATTAATTGTAAATGAAATATTATAATTTATAAATAAATTATAAGTAACATTTTCATTTAAACAAAATTAATATAGATACTTTTATGTTAACAGAAGTATAAAACGCTTGTGATGCATGACATATTTAGGAAACAACCGAAGGTGTCATACATTGGGTGACTTTTCAAATGTTTGATTTTTTAAAAATGGGAAAATACATTGAATAGACTATTATTATTTGTGTAATATGCTGTTGTTATTCTCTGAGTGAGTCTTACTACTCGCTATAAGTGCGGTGAGATTGTGAGTGGGCAACGACTGACTCGCCCGCGGTACGAAGCAAGTTGGTGGAGACAGTTCATTCTTGTTCTGTGGTTGAGTTGTGCGTAGGGCCACTCTTGCATGCCCAGCAAGGTGTGGAATTTTTTATTGTCTCTACGAAACAATTAAAGCTGTCTGAATCAAACTCGGCATGGAGTCAGTTCTGCTTATGCAGATGAAATACACAAATTGATTTATTATTTTGTGTGAAATATCGATATGACATCTCAAATTTAAACTAACTCTATGTCCGAAAATTCTTAAATAATTGCCACCACATTAAGCATGCATCAGTAATATATTTTAAAGCCACTTGAAAATTGTATTAAGTAGTATCTTCCTTCAGCGCCGTATGATAAAGCTGAGTGACTTTTGCCACACTTCTACTCACTTAAATAGGTAGGAACAGCAGGTGACGTTACTCGAACCAGTTATAACCAGCTTTAGGAGTGACCTTGAATTCTAACATCTGGTTGAGCGCCGGGACAGCAGAACAAAGAAGAGACGAAAGAATATTGGCAAACTCCCGTATACATGAGAATAGAGAATTGCGGCGCACGTCTGTAATATTAGGATTCGCGCCCATGCCGACAATACGAGTTGATGTTACGTTAGCCTAAAATGAGAATCGTTGAACCGCTTTCGGTTAAATTTAATTTATTGACATCTATGCATTATACATGAGCCGTACATGACCCAATACGTGCGTATCTAGCTAAGAATCTGGCACATGTAACTAAGACAAGTGATTTAACATGCCACTAAGAGAGAATAGAAGAAGGTAAGTTACTGGTCAAGGTAAATTTACAGGAATAGTGGTAGACTAAGTTATGATGTTGCCAAAGGAGATTATGCATTTGTTAAGCAAATTATTCAGTGTCAATAAAGGTACGTGTTGGTATATTTTTGTATGTATTTGGTTTGCAGGGTATGACTGATAATCCTGGAAGTGGATTATTGGAAATGTGTATTGTTTTGTAGCCCCCATAATACTCTGGCCTCTTCTTATTCATATATAAATAAGAGTTCCAACATAATATGTTGGAAGGCTTTGGCTGTCCATGAAGGCGTTATTAATCAGATTGCTGTTATTACTGTTGCTCAAGCCCCTGTATTGTATTTTCTTAAAAAAACTTACAATTGAATTAGCAGATATATCTTACAGAAGAAGAACAAGTAAGATTCACGGCCAAATGAAAATCTTCCTATTTCTCATCCCGAAAGTTTGTTCACTCCTCTGCTAAACCATGTTTAAACTACTTATCATCTGAGAATGTCTCAGGGCCGAAACCCACACGACCTAATCAGTCAAGTGTAAGCGTGCATTGCTTTCTTAAAGAAACTGGGTAGCCGATAACACAAGTGATGGTTTATCTCTGATAATTCGTTCAAGTTGAACTGAACATTCCTGGAGGCTCTGCCAGGTTTACTTTACGCTCACTGTATTTCCTTCCGCCGCTTGTAGAAATTAAAATTGTGTGCACAAAGAGACGCTGTGGAATTGTCTAGGATAATAAATGTATTATTATTGCGCCAATTCCTACCCTTATGCTTATACAAAAAATATAACTACCTGAGCTGCGACCATTTTGAACATGACACTTTTAATAAGACGTTCAGACGTGAAAATACTTATCTTTATTCTTAAGTACTGCAAACAACGAATACTTAGAAGCACACGAGGTTATGTATAGTTTTAACCGTGAGCTAACTGTAAACGAGAGTGAAGCAGAATCTTAGAGCTCCTCGCTAGTCATAGACTTAAAAGAGGTGGCACCACAAAGGTCGTGTGATGCTTGTTCCAGACGGAGTTTCGCCAGATGTGACGACGATGGTCAACAACGTCGTCCAAGAGCCGAGGGGATCAGCAACACGAGATGAGCGTCATCAGTTAGGAGACATCTCCAGCGACAAGCAGGTGAGATAAGACACTGCTAAAGCACCGTGTTCCTTTGTTAGTGTGTCGAGACCCTAGCACCGGGCAGCCGACAGCGGAGATGTAACATTGCTGAGGAGGCGCGCTGGAAAATACATGCTCTTATCTTTCCGAATATCGTTCATCCGGCAAAACTGTATATCTTTGCCGCCCAATAGTCACGTCACCTAAGCAAACTGAGCTGCACAAATAGGGGTACCGAGACTGCCATAAAAAATCAGAGTCTAAGAGACTCATCAGTGTTTAACATAATTTAAAGAAGAGCATAAACGAATAGTGATGAAGTTATATTTCAACTCACTGAAGCGAAATTGTAACATAAATAAAATATTGTAGAATAAAACAGTGGTTGCGTTAGTTTTGGTGAAATAATTTTATATCTGCTTGTGGTAGGTTGAACGAACTTTCTGCGAGAATTTTGAATTGACTTTGTAACCAAAATTATATTTTCATGTCTGCCACCTCTTCCCCTTTTCATTGCTACGTTCAGGATTTGTATAGGATTTCTCGTCCTGTGACAGTAAGGAATGGGGATCCCATGTTCTGGATTATTCGATTCCTTGTTGGTTCCGGTTTTTAAGAATATGTATTTTTAAAATACGGCTTCAGTTCGTCAGCAGTTTACGTGATTGTGCAGTGAAAACATAACATATTAAATGGCAAGGTATAAATGTGTTGCAATTATCTTATAGAAAATTTTAAAATATTTTTTCCTTGATTTTTAACATAAACATACATTGCCAGTTTAGATGTTATAACTAAGGTAAAGCATATGTTAAATAACTACAAGGCTATGAAAGCACTTGCCAAAGTTGTCTTTTAAAGGGTTAAATCAGATTGGACGACTGAGACAGAAATTGTGTGGTGTCTGGGGAAGCAAACTGTTTTCCACGGGCTTATACAGGTAGGCAGGCGAATGGAAACATTTTGAGTTAGGACATGTGACGTTATATACACGACAAACAGCTTAATGTTTATTAAGATACGGGCATGTACTACTTTCATTGTTCCGCTGAACATCAAATAAGCAGTGCATGGGGAGAAAAATGTTTTTGTTAGTAAACAGTTAACAATTTTAAATATTGGGGACTTCCGCATTTGGTTTCGTATCAACCGCTTACCTGTAAGGGCAACACAGTATCTTCGATTGCTTTTAGTTTTTTTAAGTTTAAAAAAAGTTATCTAGCTAGCTTGATTAAAAGGTGCGCAGTTTGCTTCAGCAGCTTGAGTCCAAACGACGCGGTGAAGGAGTTTCATGCAGGTAGTTGCAGAAAGTATTGACACTAATATACGTAGTATAAGTGCTGCTATTAAATGGCTGTGGAAATTTAAAACGCCCTAAGGGGTTGTAAATTGACCTGCAAAGCTCGTTTATGTCAAGTAACACATAAGTGAACACTATGAATTCTTCGTCTCTCGCATTAACCGAAATCGCAGACTTCTTACCTTAAATGGTATCAGATACAACAATAATGAAATATTACGGAATTAACAGAGTTTACATTCCCAACATTAAGCTATTCCTAAAGGATAGATGTGTCCTCATAAATGGTTGTTAAGGAAACATATGTGGGCTCTCAAAGGAAACTTGCATGGACAAACATAAGCAGAAAAGGAATGGTGCGAGACAAAGTTTCTCTTCCCTTCAATGTGTGAGATATATCATTGAACAGACAAACAAGACAAAACTCCCAGTTAAGGGTGATCTATGGGAAATGGGTGACTCTAAGAAATAAACACTGAAAATATTTGTCACTTTATAGACGAGACTTACTAAGCCAAGATTTTGTGGGAGTAAACAAAGCATCGTAACATACGCGAGTTATTCCATGTAAAATCACAACGTGGAATCCAAACAAAACTTTAGCTCCATCATTATTTTTCGTCATGGAACGTAGTGCCGCAACAATGGTAAGACTATTTCTCTGTGCTTCCGCCAAGACATGCAGTGAGAAATCTCTCGTTGATTTACTTTTGGTAGGTTAGTCGTATAAGATAAAATTACTCTCATTATATTTAACAGGCATCAATGCGCTCTGATAGCTAATATTGTGAAAATGCACAACCAAATTGTGGCGAATGAAAAGAAGAGAATTCTTCAGGGGATTCTGATGTTCGTTGAAAGGGAACCAACGAATACTTTTAACATGTTTAGGGTAGTTACATGTGGAACAGCATAAGCACCTTTAGCAGAAGTAATGGCATCAAGTAGCAATCTGAGGGAGCAAAGAATTGATACATAATTTCCGTATTTGAGACAGGGTCTGTGTGGATGCGTTGAAAGAATACCAGTACCAAGCAAAGCAGGTTGCCTTATGTAGCTTTGGAAAGAGTAATTCGCGACCTTCCTGATGATCAATTTACATGAAACGAGGTGGGTTTGAGGAAGTAATGAATTTCAGTGATTGGAAAACTGGAAAATGGAAATACTCCTAGAAAAGCTACCAGCAATCGTACATGCATTTTATCTTTCCTACTTGCAAAAACTTTGGAATAGGACCTTCTGGGAATCAAGCCCAGTTTGTCATGATGGGAGGTCAGCATTCTATTCACATAAACACTAATCCAAGCAGAAGAAACTCTATTACGATTTTCCTTTGACATCAGACACTATCACCTGTGAAATTTATGTTGATACTGTAATCAAAATGCAGAGAGACCTAAGCAATATGTTGGTGATTGGGGACTAACTTTTGCTAAAGGTGTTCCAGTGAAAATGAGTTATTGTCCCGCCGTTTAGCCGAGGAAGATTTGCTCCAGACATGGAGACTCATTGAATAAACATGGTATAAAAGCTCTGTCTCTCATGGTACCAAGAAAGAATGCTCTCCAATGTGCATTTAACTGACAGGTAATTTGATTAACTAAATTATTAACTGCGTCACATATTCACAGCTGACAATGTTACCTACATTTTTGGCATGCAATATATCAACAAGAGTAATGGCTTCTTGTCTTTGGTTTTTAAACCTAATCACAGAAAACCAGATACCTTGTGACATCATGTGACAACTATAAAATAAAGTTATTTACATAAAACTGCTGTGTGCAGGGCCCTGTTATATTTTATTCAACTATACAATAGGTCCTCACACAGTTAAGACAGCCTCCAGGAGGGCCTGTTGCGCATTCAACGCCATTTTTCTTTTTACTTTAATATACTTCTGTGGCCCGATACAGATCAGCGAAACAAAATGAAAATGGGTCCGTCTCTCAACGCCAAGAACTACAAAATTTATAAATATGTAACTGATGATATATCTAACCCCCGACTTTACTAATTTTGTCTAGCAATTTCTCTGGAAACGTATAGAACTTCTCAAAGACACCCAGTAGTTTCAGTCTGAAGATTATCGACAAGTGCCTACAATACTAGTATAAAAAGATGTGTGATGCATTATTATCCTAATTCGCGCCTCATTTTTACGGCTTACGTTAAGCATAAGTTTACTCGAACAATTATTTGCCACGAGAAATTGATCCTACTAACTTGTGTCCTGAAAAGTTTTACATAATAATAACTAAAATTTAAGAATGCCTTACCTCCAGGCAATTGATGCCTACACCACCAGACATACTAGGCCTGTAAATCTTGCCAATTTCTTTATATGAAAATTCCTCGCTGCCATTGCTATGCCAAATTGGAAATTTCTTCCTGAAAACACTTGCTCATGATTGTAGCATGTACAGTGAATAACACTAAAATTCTTTACCGGACGTATAAATATGTACCTGACAAAGTCGCAATAGCAACATACTTAGTAGAGTTCTCTCAGTCGGAATGCAAAGCCAGGTTCGTTACTCTGGTTAAGGAAGATGCTGTTCCTCCGCTGTTTTGGAACGCTGCCAGAGGGAATGGCTGAGAGGAATAAGGGAAGTCATGTGTGTATCGATGGTAGGGGACGTGGAGGGGTGCTTTTTGAGACGGGTGTGCCTAAATACTTAGGGTAAAGGGAACTCAGAGGCTGATGTGTGTTGGCATGTTGCAGGCCGGAGAGGATCTATTGCGGATCCTAGAGACGGTAGCTGAGAAGCCGGCTAGCTGGAGACTGCTGCACCACACACTGCGTGAGTCTGTTGACCTTTCATCTTCACCTTTTAAAGGGTCCGCCTATCTAGCGCTTTGAGGCACAGAAGCAAGGTAGTGACAATGGTGACAGCGACATGCTTATTAAGTGCTTCATCGTCTCTAATCGCAAGACTCTGAACAGACGTGCAGTGTTCACGTCGTGCTATGTATGCCTACGGGACTTTAAGTAGTGACTCTGCCATTTTATTGGTGGAAAGTTAGCAAGGTTCAACGCAGGTCCCTCGAGTACTTTTGTACCATCCGACCCATAAATTTTGAGAAACAGCGCTTTGAAACGCCATTTTGAAGTATGTTAGAGTGCTTGTAAATTAAGTTTCTAATGGGAGCGATACCTTGAAAGCGTTCTGCAGGCCTCTTTTGAAAATGTATGTTCTTTTCGTAAATCAGAACATTAAGAGCAAAAATCGTGTGTTGTTCTAACACTCAACAACGCAGTGTATACACCAGATAGGCGGACCCCTTAACACATGTCAGGAAGGGATTACCATCGCTTTACTTTACAATAAAATTAATAAATAAACCTAAGGTGAGGATAATACTGACCTGGTGATAGTCGTTCAAGATGAAATCTGTAGGTCCCCATCATCTGTGCATCGTAACACGGAGATAAGATAATAGGATGGAGCGACGATGGAATTCAATCGTAGGGGAAACGAAGCTGCCGCGAGAAAACTCACCGACCAATGGTATTGTCCGTCACGTCGCCTACATGTGATATTCCGGGTTGTATCTCACCGGTACTCGAACAAGAATCGCCTCGGTGGAAGGCCAGTGCTCTCACTATATGGCCAACAAGAAGCATAAGCAGACAGGATTAAGCTCTATGAATTTGACGAGCCCTTTCTAAAGGGAAGTGAAACTTATGTAGTTCTCACGATGAAAATATTACCAACTTCTAACCTTTAAAAGGTAACGAACATGTATCATGTAGCATTTGCCATGTGTACAGCTGTTTAAGCATTTGCCATGTGTACAGCTGTTTAAGCTGCATGATCAACCACTCATTACGCCATATTATCTACTATTACTCCTTTAGTTGTCACATATTGTGATAAAGTTTAACATACTGTTTGTGTATGTGTGTGTGAATGTAGTGTGTGTTCGTGGTTAAGATTTAAATGGAGTGACTGTACCCGCGGTCTAATACCTCGATCGCACAGGAAGCCATTGAACAAATTTCGGCTCAGCTAGTAAATTCATGTAGGTTGTGTGTAGCATCACAGGTTATCCTAAAGAAGATTGTTGCGTGTCTGCTGGAGTTATTATTTAATTTGAAATATTCCGACCTACTGGAGTTCTTCGAAAACAAAATAGTAGCTATAACAAAGAAAAACTTTATTCTCCGACTGATTTTAATAACAACTTATGAAAACCTTCCACGTGAGATTCGGCAGTACATAGAAATTAATTATATTTAAGACAATACATTATAATGGCTGGAAACACTGTGTGATATAGAGATTTGAGTTCGATACTCGCCATAAACTAAAGATAAGGTAGGCCGATTTTCGTCTTCTGTGCATGATTCCAACATTGACCCGCCCATTATCATTACAACTGTCATAGTCGCAATGTCAACAGTAACAACAGTGGTTGTTTACATTTGAAATTCCAACAATTTATTGGGCTTTTTACATTAATGAAATAGTTTGCTTTCACTACACAAGACCCCCCACCACGTCACTTTTCCACCCACTATTTATCCACTGTAGGTTAACACCCACCATTATCACTAGACTGTGCTAGTGATTTAATGACGGCGTGACAATGCTCGCTCTTGATTGGATGTTGGTCACATGACATCTCGACCTCTGCAGGAAAGTAATGTGGCCAAATACAAACCACATCAAAGTTATTCATCTGATGCGACAGGTTATGTCACTCTCATCCCTGGTGTTTCTAGCATTCAGTCTGGTAAGTTTCCAGCAGGCTACTGGGGCGTAGATGTAAAGATGGAGCATTCATTTATTGGTATGGCCGCAACCAGTATCCCGAATTCGGCTTTGGTGGTACTATCGTTGACTCCAGATGGATTGTCTACATTGTAAACGATGCCATTCGCAACCTATTATGTCTAGGCCCTTCAAACTTGGAATGTATGATAAAAACTCGGGCGATAGAGTCTGCTCTTTCAGCCACCAATATTTTAATCTTATCGATTAACCTTTCAACCAATATTTCACATGTTTTTGACCGATCTCACTATATTTCGATTAATCTTTCGATATTTTCAATCACTTTCAATTTTTCAATCAATTAGTCTATGAATTTCCCAAAATTTAAACCAACCGTTAAATTTTTTCGATCAATTCCCGAATCTTTAAATAATATTTCAATATTTCGATTAATCTTTCAATCTGTATTTCAGTCTTTCGACGAGTCGTTCGATAAATCTTTCAATCAATATTTCAATCTTTCGATCAGTCTTACAATATATTTATTAATCTTTCAATCAACCTTTCAATTAAACTCTAAATTATTCAATCCATCATCAACCCATACACAATTTGTCAGTTTTTCATCTGACCCCACCGATATTTATAGAAATACCATTCAACCATCAACTGTCTACAAATTTATACTTGGCAGCTGCATTTCGGTTTTGAACGCAGTTCACTGTCTATGCATCTGTACTTCGTCTTCATTCATATTCTGTGTGCTGCATATTGACCAATTGAAAAGGCCGACCATACAAAACGAGCATACTAGAAGACCAACCAAATGCCGAGACCAAACGCCCAGGCCAACCGACTAGAACAACCAACTTCAAAAACATGCCTTATAAAAATACCTCTAAACCATACCAAAACGTTATGCCCTCAAAAACATGCCTCAAGAACACTCATCCTTAAAATTATTCCTCAATTAGTTCGTTCGTCAAATAATACTCAGCCGACCTTTAAAGACCCGAGAAAGTCATAACAAATCGGACTGAACCACAACCCTCCACAGCTCGCAGAAATTTTACCTAAACCAAACACTTGCTATCGATTTTATACACCACTGAATTAATAAATCTTTCAAAAACGGTAGCCGTGGTAAAATAAATTAAATACACTCCTAAGTAAGTGTATATAAGTCTAATGTTCCACTTATTTCATACACTCGAACTTTGCATGATTCAGATGCTTGCAGATAATGGACAATACCCAATTCGATGTTACCCCTTTTCTTCAATACCTTGATGATTGAATATATATATCATCAATTAGCGAGTAATCCCTACCTTTTCGCAGGTCAGTCAAATGCTAAAGTCTATGAACAGGTTCATTAGGGGTGTTCAGAAAATAATGTAGCTTATTTTCTTGTCATCCTCTATCTTCTTCAGGGCACGTGTCGCAGCAGACTTATTGGTGAGATGTGTAAGTACATCAGGAAAACCACCATCACCTTTATCACGAACACTGTCCTCATTTTCGTAATACCCTTTTTCTTTTCATTGGTGAGTTTCATTTTCTTGGGAGTATGGTCATCATTGGCGACATTCGTCTTCATAGTTTTTGATGGCACATTATACTTTTGAAACTTGTCCAGTTCGCGTGCCAGTTAAGTAAGTTTATATTCCCAACGAACCGACTGTATGACATGCTGTTCGTGGCTTATATTGTTCATTGTTCCTTCGTCTTTTGCGAACATATAACACAGCGTGCTAATTGGAGGCACCATCTTCAACATATGCTGTTTCTCAGTGTGTGAAAGAACGCTACATTTGCTAACCTTGATATATTTATTTAAATTATCATTTCGAACGAACTATCGGGAAATTTTATATCAGCTAATAATTGCACCTTCGTTATGTCATTCCACTATTCTAATTACTTACCTATGGCCACCATATTATTTCTAGAATTCTCCAGTTCCTATTTTATGATCTATCATTCTTTCTTGCCTCTCTTTCACCTGCGTTTCATTACCTACATGTGCTTGTATTTTGTTTAGTGATTACATACAGCAGACGAAACAAGATGACACGTCAAGTACTGGGGAAAGAAAGAACGAAGGTGATTATATATTATAAAATTCAAAGTGCTAACTACAAAAAAGAAAACCTATTTTCTTAATAAATGGCAGTTTTATATTTCACCCAGAAGCAAAAGCATACACACGAATACGTAGTAGTTTTACAATCGACACGTTGAAACAGCGCCTCAGCAACCAGACGTACGAGGTGGTCCGAATCGCATCAGAATACATGCTCTTAACATTTTATACGAAAAGAGCTCTATACACTAGAAAACGGTGAGAGTATTTCTTCATAGAAAGCGTGTCTGGTCAATCGAGCGGGTTTAAGTCAACCAAGTATGTTTGATCAAACTACCTCGTTTGATACCGAGCGAGGGGGCGCCGACACTCAGGCACACAAGCCACTCTGTTTTAACTGACTCCAGTAGATAGATATAGCCAATTCTAAGACAAGGGCTTGGGGCTGCGGATCTGTGGATCGGCCGACATATTGGATCCACCATATTTTATCACATCATAGCCACCATATTGTTTACAGTTATCTTATTTCTGCCATCTTCTCCGCCATCTTGTTTCCACTTGTATTTTGTTTACATCTGCTGTTGCTAGGGGGCGCGCCAGTCGTTCGACCACCATATTTGTTTACGGAGATGGCAGTTAGAATGCTTTGGTGTCGCTCTCGCTCACCGGCCATGTTGGTTATAGAGTTGGCCACTAGAGGCGCTGCTTTTTATTTAATTTTCGCAGAGCTCAAAATATTGTCTGGAGGTGGGCAGGATCGAACTGCCGAACTTTGGGTAGGCATTCAAATGCTTTAGGCCACTCGGCTGTCGGGACATGTGCTGTGAGAAGGGTTTAAAAGTAGTAACAGCGTACGTATGCGGGGGATGAATAAATATTTTGTCATGATTATTCTAATGCATAGTAATAATTTTTTATACAAGAATTTTTGATAATCCGAGACCCATATAGACCAGCAATAAGATTTTTTTTCATATATTTATAGTCATACAATAAGGATTTTTTCATATAGTCATAATTCTTTTTAAGCAAATTTTTCTTTTTAAAAATATTATGAAAGATAAACCATAGAAATAAAACACATTTTTATGACATTTTTATTATTCAGTTTTCATTTATACATAATTTTTTCATTAAAGAGATTTATTTTTCTTGCGCTGGTCATCCATCCTTCGGTTTTAGAACTGGTCATCTATCCTTTGGTTTGGAACTGGTCATCTATCCTTCTGTTTGTAACTGCGTGCGGGCCTCCAGCTGGGGACGGAGGAATATAGTACACCCCTACAGTACTACAGAGATATAAAGCATATATTCTAAATCTCCATGGTGTTGCAAGAATGAGCTGTATAGGCGGGTTACAACGCCGAAAATTATACCTACCTAGAACAAAAGAACCCCTTGGAGAGAAGAGACAACAACAAGAAAGGGAACAGCCGAAAATAAGTGAAGGAAAGAATTGTAGATAAAGAGGAAGAAAAGAAAGATAAGAAGTAGATATATGGGGTGGGTAAGAACAATACCGCCTCTAGTGATTACAATCGGCCAAGATGCCGCAAACTAAAAAATATTTCATCCCCACAATCCCGGTAAAGGATAAGAGTTGGAACCCCCCGGAATTGGCCTTAAACACTGGTCGGAGGCCCAAGCAGAAGTTGCAGCCCCAAAATCCCTGTGCAGGTGTGCACAAGCGAAACTGCCGAAGTTAAATACTAGTTACAACAATCTATAGTCAAAATTGCTGGTGGATGCACAATCTCTCTCGTGATTACATCTGCAGCAGTGTGTCAGGACCCATATGTGTGTGCATGCTGTAAAAACAGTAATCATTTTCACCAAAAGTGAATAATTATTTTTAGCTGAGGGTAGATAGTGAAGAGTAAAATCTCTTCATATTTAACACTGCCACCCATGCCCCCAGGGAAAAAAGCAAATGAGATTGTTATAGCTGGTGGATGTGGAGGATGTTAAATCGATTCTGATTTGACACCCCCGAGGTGAGGAACTGCCCTTGCATCCCGGCCTTATTCACCCAACACCCAGAGAAAGACACATTATTTTGAACATACCAGTCCTCCATCCCCTCCCTAGATAGCTCATTGCTTCAATCAACGTCGCACATTCTAAATCAATTATAAAGCTGCAATGTCTANCAGACTAAAAGTCACACACCTGACAAGATATAAAATTAATATTGTATGTTTTCTAGTGTGCTGTCAGTAGTAGCTACATTAATCAAAATATTACATAAATACAAAACCAAATGCTTATATTGGATAGAAATACTAATACCCTTCTCTTCTGTTCTTATCTTCTTCTCTTTTTAATTTATACCCAATATGACCATATAATACTGTGTGAAATTTTTTTATTTCTCATGTCCATATAGCTTTGTCAGTATTCCACCATCCGTCTCTTGTCGCACAGTCATGTGAGCGCAACTTTGTTCATACACTGGGTGTAAACTTCGTGGTGGTACGATCTTATATTATTTATGGTTACACGCACGGCTTGCTGCTGCTTCAACACTCTTTTGTAGTCTTCAAATGTAATTTTATTTTTCAGACTTGTCTTCTGGACTCATTTTGCCTACTGGCGTACTTTGCCGCCACATATATAACTATATATTTTGGCACGCCGCCCCACGAACTCGCTCATCAGTTCGCCACTGCACTCGTCTTTAAATTTCCCCACCACTCCACTGTGGTGGAGTAGCAGGCATGAGAGTGTGGGTAGGCGCTGTCATCCATCTCTTCCATGAGCGTGGGGTCTGCGGCCAGGTATGCATAATAATCCTGTGTTTCAATTTCATAAATGAATGAGTCAGTATCTGTATAGAGTAGATTAATGTTGTCTTTGTACTTATTTCTCATTACATCGTGATGGAACCTATACATTAATGTTTTGGGTATGTCGAGCACTGAAAAACCGGCATAAATAGGTTTATCAAATAATATCGTTTCTTTTTCCATTTTCATCAGGGGTACGTTTTCGTCGTAAATCACCCATGCAGGTGGCTTCGAAATTAATTTCTTCAGTCTTCTTTCATTGGACACTAACTATATTACTTGTATCATTCTCTTATTTTCCATCAGTTTTCCAAATGTTGCGTTGTTCGTCAGCTTAAAAATATTTTCCAAAATCATTGCTGGCTGCCTGCCTTTTCTCCATGTTTAGGTCGATGTAGGGATTGAGCCATGCCTCTTGTTCAAGTGGCAACTTACGATGGATTTTCTTAACTTTGAGACCATGTTCAATTGTTTGCTTCAAGTTGATATAAAGCACAATGTGGTTTTTCTTACTTGCAACATCGTCAATAATTTGTTGTTCTTGCCACCTGGAGGACACGCGTTGATGAGCAAGAATGGCAGGTCTTTGTGCTAGTCGTAGAGTTCCGCAGGATATTCTATATCTACCTTCAGCAAGTAGCTGAATAGGACATTATTTGGCACCGCTATGACATCGATGTCGGTGCTCACCAACTGGAAGTCATGCATGGGAGGGGCAGAGACGTTGCCCAACTGTACGAATTGTACGCGTCTACGTACTGGAGGTATACAATCGACTTGCTGGATCGTATGTGGACGGAATGTACTTTTTATTGGCTTTTGCATGACGCTTCACACAACGGACCACTCCACCTATTATGCCTGCTTCAATGAATAAATACTTGTCGTAATCTGTTAGCAGTTCCAGCTCGACCTTGGTGTTCTTCAACATTGGATCGAACAAGATGCCCGGCGCGCTCATGTAACTGACACAGTCAAGGCCATAGGTTTCCAGGCACAGTTTACTAAAGTTTTCAAATACATCTGACAACAACAAAACATCAGTCATCAAATAAATTTTAGAATAATTTTCTATTGTCCTACAGTCGAATTTTTCCTAGACTTTAAGTGCATGAGCATAATCTTCTTCACTTATGGCCTTGTCCATCTATCTGTTAGAAAATGTATCGTAGGGGGGCAGCCACATCTCTTCAAGTTTCTGCATGCTGTCTATGTAATAATAGGGGAGCACTCCCATTCTCCCTACTAATTCCAGTTTGTCTGGGCTGAAAAACTTTGCAGTATTTTACAGCTGGTCTCTTGGTAGGTTTTCGGCGAGGGCGACAAGGCTGGCGGACATGAAGCGGAAGGTGTCAATGAATTGGACTGTGAATCTCTCGCCCAACGATTTCAAGAACGTGATTAATTTCTCCTCTGAATGCGGGATGATGGATATATTCTATTCGTCGTAGTCCAGATGCTTTATTATAAAGTTCTCGTCATACATCAAGTTGTAGAATAATACAGACAATCTTTTTGGACAGTGGCGAAGTTTGTTACAGTTATTGCAGGAGGCCCCAATGTTTTTTCCGGTGAAGTAGTCGATGTCCCTTACCTTCCAGTTGTCTTGTGTAAATTTTTCTTCGCAGTGGCAGCAGGTATCTGTCATAACATGATTCAACAGTTCCAAGTTGCTGAGAGGCTTCATTGGTTCACTTGTTTCATAAATTTCCTTCACTTTATTTTCAACGTCCACGATATCTTCAATGAATTTATTGGCAGCATCTTCCCCAGTGTAAATTTTCGGCCCCATTGGCAGACTTGCGATTTTGGTGGCAGGTATGATGTCGTGGTCGACTTGTACATAATAGCAAAAACTATAGTCCTCATACTTCTGATAAGAGAGTGTGCTGGATGTCTGGGGGTCGGCCTGGTAGATTTGAACAGGCAGGAGCATGGCCTCAAAATCGGCATAGATGACGATTGGCATCTTGTCTGCATTATGATAAGTATTAAATATGAGGGTTGGCATTCTTCCCTTCTTGTCATGGCTCGGAATTTCAATACGTGCAGGAGCGTGAGGACTGAAATATTTTTTGTGCTCCGTCAACACTTCTTTGCCTGTCTTTTCTGTCACTCGGAACTGGTCATCGTAATTTATGAAACACCTTTTACAAATATAGATGTTGTGGCCTGGGCTGTCAATTGGGAGCTCACCAGTCTTGAAAAATTTGTTACATACTTGAAGTGTGCATTGGCTTTAGTGGTGAGGAGGAGATCGAGATGTATGGACTTCTCTTCATCACAGACATGTCTTGGTGCCACCTTCATTTCTTCATTAATTATGAATACATTTACCGTCACTCCAGGATTTTGCTTTAAATATTTCGATATCTGGTGCAGAGGTGTGTGGAACTCGATGCCATCGAAATTGAACTTGCTTTTCAGTTCTCTGTAGCGTTTGTCTACTCGCTCTGGGTGTGCTCCTTCAATGTATCTGGCGAGTATGGCTCACTTCAAGCACTTGTGATCCTCGTTTTTCGGGTTTATCACACCTTCCCTGTTTGTTATCGGCGCTGGCAAATTGATGTAGCTGGATGTGCGCAGGGGTTCCAATTTATTAATTCGGAGCTGCATTCTCTTTACTGGAGTGAGTGTCCATCCAGATCCCTTTGTCATGTACTTCTCCTCTTCTTGGCATATCTTGATCAAATTGTCTGCCACAACTTCTTCCACATCATATTCATTGTAAATAGGCAAATTTTTGGTCTTGAATGCACGTTGATACACATACCCTGCACATGCACGCTATTACTTCTTTTAAACCTTTGTCACAGCATATGTCCCAAAACCCGAGTGTCCCTAGTGGCAAACTGTAGAATCGACATGGCAGCCGAGTAATAGCGACACCAGCACATTCTAGCTGCCATCTCCATAAACAGATATGGCAGGTTGAACGACTGGCATGCCCCCTAGTAACAGCCAATGTACACAAAAAAAAAGTGGAAAAAAGATGGTGGAGAAGATGGCAGATGGCAGAAACAAGATGGCAGATAGAAACAAGATGGTAGACATAAACAAAATAGTGGACAGAAACAAGATGGTGGCCAGAAACAAAATGGTTAATGGAAACCACGTGGTAGCCGAAAACAAGATGGCCGACTGAAACAAGTTGGTGGCAGGAAACAAGATGGTGGATCCAAGATGGTGGATGGAAACAATATGGTGACTGATGTGATCCAAGATGTCGCTGTGATGTGATCTAAGATGGCAATTGTGATACGATCCAAGATGACAGCTGTGATTTCATCCAGTATGGCGACTGTGACATTATCCAAGATGGCAGTAGTGATGTCGTCCAAGATGGCAGATCCAATATGGTGACGGATACGCAGATTAACACCCCCAGCTGTTGTCCTCGAATTGGCTATACCTATCTACTGACTCCATATTGAAGGATGGCTGTCCAATACCGTCCAACTGCATAAGTGTCGTGTAGCTTACACCATGCGTGTATGTGTTAATATGCGATTTTGAGAAACATCTTCCATTTCGGAAGTGAATTTTGGGTTAAAACACTATATTTTGCTAGTCACGAGATTACAAAATGTGTGTCGTTGACCCACTTGTCACCCCCAATCCCTTCTATCAGATCTATGGTCCACAAGATGATACATGGTACATAAGGAAAATGTCATTACAGTTTGTGTTAAGTGTTCCACTGACTCTTCTTATATCAGATTAATGCTTTCATTTCCTTTAATGTTTTTACATTCTTTATCTTAGTTCACTCATCCTTCCCTGTACCGTAATGTGGATTATTAGTCTGTCTTATAATTTCAGCAAATAATCAGAGCTACATGATTTACTGCAATGTGAGTGTGGTAACCCTTATTTGGTTTTTACCTGAGGATGTTATTTACAGTTACCTTATCAGAGGCTTAAAATCTTTGTTTTCTAATATATTTTGCGATATTTTTTTTTCCTTTTTAACAGTTTCTATGTTTTCAACTAAATGCTTGTTATTGTACAATTTTCGAGAGTGGACAACTATTGTAGTTGTATTTTGATAATTCGAACATATTCATTTGTTTTGTATGATAAATAATGTAAATTTACAGGAAATTATACAAATAAGGAATAGTGCTGCAATATTGAATACCACGATATCTCTTTAAGTAGGTTGTTATGATTGGTCCCGTTCAAACTTCCTAACAAAGCAAATCCTAAGAAAAGGCGCCACAGAGTTCACTAATGCCAAGCCAGAACGATTGCAGACACGACAGAATAATGGCGCGAAGAAGCCACAAAACTGCTGGAGTATCAAAACATCAGATTAAGAATGATTGCAGCAATTAGACGCGGCATTCACACAAGACGCCCGGCAACAGCGAAGATGCTGATCCAAGAGCATTTCAGGGAAGTAACACAAAAACCGAAACAGCCCGCCTCCAAAGCACTAAGGGAACCAATCGGAGCAAAGTTCATCAACGGTCACGTGGTGGGGCGAGAAGTGTGAAATAGACGTCAACGACAAGGACCGGCGTCGTCTACTACGAACATCAGGTCAGACAGCGGCTGTTCCTTGGGCTGCTTCGTCATAGGGTCCGGGTGCGAGGCTGGGTAAGTTCCCTTCCTTTATATGTGATCCTCCTTCTTAACTAATAGCCTTCGTTAAGTCCTTCCCTCTCACTTCCGTTGGACTTAACTTTAATTCAATATAATTGTATACTCTTCTAACTTTAGATCAAGTAAAGTCTTTATTAATCATTTCAAATAATCCTTTTAATTTTCTGAGCTTATCCTGTTTTCCTTAATCTTAACCTTTCCTAAGAGTGTTATGAGCCACCAAGGCTCATAACAAGGTGCTGCTCTCTCTCGGTAGCACTGTGAAACACGACAGCTGAGCCAGCACTGCATGTGAGAGGATGTGCAACCATTCCCCGAGTTCCATTTTTGTTGTGCAGTGCTATTTGTATTTATCAAGGTTTTGAAACTTTGACAGGTATGTATGTATTATATACTTACAATCGTATTTGAAGTATTCAGGACGTGAGCAATAATGGAGCTTAAATTATATGAATAAGTCGTGCTATACATGTATCTAATGATTGTTTTATACAAGCGCAGTTAGACCTCTTTGTGACAGCAAGTATTTAACATTGGCTAGGTGACTAATATGGAATACTAGGAGGGTTTAAAAATGGAATGCCATTCCATATTTGTGATTTGATGTTCACATTTATTTGTTTGCAGATATGACGTGTGATAATTGGAAACAAGAGGAGTAGTAAAGAAATCAGCAGGATGCAGCATCCATGGAAATGGCTATATCCCAGGCGAGAGAAAATAAAATGGGTTACTTAAAGCCTGCAAAGGTTTTCGGTGTTTCGATTACTACATGATTTATGCTTGCCCAGACAGCTGTCTATTCTAAGCTGGCCTGCCAGACAAAGCTCGGAAGAAAAACGGTCCTACCCGCGGAATATGAAAAGTAACTCGTGGAATATATGTTGTTGATAGAGAATAAATTATTTGGCCTAACGAGGGAAGATGTTTGAAATATGGCTTACCAAAATTGCATAAACCAACATTGGTAGTCCTTTTGTCTCAGGAAGAGCAGGAAAGTGTTGGTTAAGACTATTCTTAAAGAGACACATGCACAAGATACCATTCCGCAAATCACCTGCAACGTCGTTTCACAGAACTGTGGGATTTAACACAGAAAATGTAGAGCAGTTTTTCACCCTTTTAGAGTCAGAAATGAATAAGCACAAATGCCCCGCTGACAGGGTCTATAATGTAGACGAAACAGGTCTGACTGTTGTTCAAAGTAAAATCCCACAGGTTCTTGCACTAAAAAGAAAACGGCAAGTAGCATCCATCAGCTCAGCTGAGCGAGGCTCTATCGTAACTGTGGTAAAACGCATTAGTGCAGGTGGAGATTTTGTATATCTAGTGTTGGTATTCCCTAGAAAGAACAGAGTCCTCACCTCACGAGAGGAAGTCATCCCGGGGGCATTGGTGTTTGTCATCCGTCTGGCTAGTTACAGACCGGTGTGTTTACCCAGTAATTCAGTCACTTCTTGGAAAAAGTCAAGCCTACTGCCGGATCACCTGTTTTGCTTATCCTTGATAGCCACTATATACATTCCAGAAACCTAGATGTTCTCATCAAGACTAGAACAAATCATGTTAGCATCGTGTATCTTCTGCCTCATTCTTAACACAAGCTGCAACCATTGGATAAGTCGTTCATGAGTCCTCTTAAACAATATTACACTGAAGAAGTGCGACTGTGGATACGATAAAACACCCGACCTCTAACTAACTTCGATATAGCTGAGCTGAGTTATGTGGCAAAGCGTACCTAAAGTACAAACAGGTTAGATCGCAGTAAATGGATTCAGAGGCACTGGCATTTATCCAGTAAATCCCAAAATATTTCCTGACAATGAATTCCTTATATTGCAGTTACTAAGGCTACTTCTGTTCTATACATTGTCCACTCGTCCAGGTCTAGGTGTATGTCTACTAATCCTTCCAACTGTTTTGCTGGTTTGCCAGCAAATAGACCTACTGATTCATCAAACTCTTCAGCTGCTTCACTGATGGCTGCTGGTCCATCAAACTCTACAGCTGCTTCACTGATGGCTGCTGGTCCATCAAATTCTTCAGCTTGTTCGCGAATGGCTTCTGTAGCCCCATGGGATATTTCTCAAATTCCCAAACTTGCAAAAATAAAGGGCACGTGAGGTAGAAAAACTGGCACAGCAACTGTCTTCGCCTTACAAGAAACAGCTAGAAGAATCCTTATAAATGAAGAAAATCTGGGAAGGTATCAAGAGGAAAGTGTAGACCCAGAGCTACGCCTATACCTATTCCTAGTATAAACAGACAACGACAAAGAGAGTTACCAGAAAATCTATGCACGCTATCTCTCTCCCTGATGCGAATGACTCACCATAAAACAGTGGTGAAGATATTAGCATTCGAGATGATTCGTCAGATCTAAGTATGCCTGATGTGTCAGTGCCATTACATGAAGATACAGAGTGCATTTTCTGTAGTGTAAGATTCTCTAATGATGTGCGTGGAGAAGAGTGGATGATGTGTGTGCTTTGTGAGATGTGGTCATATGTGGACTGTGCTGGTCACGAAGGTGAACAGTATGTTCGTGATTACTGCAAGTAATGTTGACCACAGTAATACTTGACTTTTCAGTACAGACTATGTCAGTTACTTACACATATTTATCCGATATACGTCGTATTATATTACTTTCTTAACTATGTAGTGTAATTTGCAAGACATGTAATATTTAATTAAATGTCAAATCTATTTGGAATTTATTTAGTGGTATTCCATAACAGTGACCCTTTTTTGCAGGCACAAAAAATGTCATTTTTAACATAAACATTTTTTTCATTAAATTTGGTAAGATGTGGTGCTACAATTTTTTGCAGACGAGTGCCTATGTGTTTCAGATTTATGTACCTTTTATTTTTATTTCTCTACTACAATAGGGGCAGTAGCTATAAACAAAAAACAAAATGGTATTCCATATTTGTATTCCGTCCTCTATAATTTTTTTGGTGATTTCGGTAGTTTTGATTAACATTTTATTTAGAGTACAGTATTTTTAATGTTGGTTTCTCCAATCGGAAATACATGACAAATTCTTCTTACATAGTTTCATTCTTGCAGTCTTTATGGTTTTGTGTTACAATTCATTTTATTTCCTTTTATAATTACTATTTAATTAAGTTTGTAATTTAATATTTCCCATGCTTGATTTTCCAAATAAATATCAGTTTTATATTTCACCCTAAGGCATAAGCACATACACGCACACACGCACACACATGCACACACGGACACACACACAGCAAACGCCTCAGCAACCAGATGTTGTACGAGGCAGTCCGAATCGCACCAGAATACATCCGAATGCGAAATTACATCGAGGAACCGCATGATATGGAAATATTTTTCAACCCCCNCTGCATGAGTGTCGTGTATCCGACACCGTATGTGAAGCGGGCCGCGAAATTAGGAGGAGGGGAGCACGAAATCGGCGTCGCACACGTAAAATTGCAATATTGGGGTGCTGAGATCGCCGCATAGATACACCCCAGAGCGACGTCACCTGCAGGAAGATAGGCGTTACCCACAGCGAGCCACACCTCTCACCGAAGACGATAACCGGCTGAGGAGCTTCCTGCCCTACCCTCCCTCCTCCACTAACACTCACTAAGGATTTATTTTTTATTCCGGCGTCACGTATCCACCGAGCGAGGCGGCGAAGTGACAAATCTTTGTACTCTCATTCGGAAGGGTATGCAGTTCAAATTCCGATCAGGCCATCATGATTTCGGTATTCCACGCTTCCTAGAAATAACTCCAGGCGAATGCTCGGACGGTTGCTTACAGACCATGACTGATCTCTTCCCCATTCCTGCTTCTCTAAGCAACAGTGATCCCGCTGTTGATTAAATGTTAAACATAATCGCTACGTATCCACTCCAATTCCGTCTGAGGGGTCATCCACCTTATATCGTGTTCTAAACTTTTTTTCCACTCGTGGAAAGAGAAAAATACTCTGTCCGCACACGCTAAACAAAACTTCGGCTGTAGAAACTAAATTTTTGTTATCAGAATCCAGCTACTGATGTAATCTAAATTTTATTAAACGTGGATACTAATACTAATGTGACTTTCTGTCGCAGTCCTTATGACGTGACTACGAAAACATCCAGGTTCAATAACATATGGCGTACACGGTTTTCAGAAATGTTTCGTTTACTACTCCCAGCGGTATACACTCATGATCATTTGAATTAGACATACCTGCCCAGTGGTATGTAACACTCCCTTTTGCCCCGATGACAGAGTTAATGTGGCGTGGCATGTATTTCACAAGGCACCGGAAGCGGTCGCGAGCCATACTAATCCATGGCAACTATACAGCCTCCCACAATGCACGTATATAGGTCGGAGCGGGATCCAAGGTGCGCACATCCCTCTCGAAAGCATACCAGATGTGTTCGATAGGATTGAGGTCTAGTGACCTTGACAGCCATGCAAGCAACCTCAAGTCCGTGAAGTGTTCGGCCAACCACTCAGGGGACTCATTCCATCCCACGTAAACAGGTGTCATACGAGGATACTACCATGAATGGCTTTGTACCTGTATCCTGCTGAAGCTGAAGGGAGAATGGGGCAGTTTACGACCTACATTATAACTAACGTGTTTTGTTTGTTCAGTATAGAATTTGTCATTCTAAAATTAATTGTTTATAATTACATTTAATTTTGGATTTGAAAACAAGAAAATTAGCTCACAGGGTGTACCTGAAATTTTTAAAACATTATTTGATTGGGGGCAGGAGTTTGAACTTTTAAACGCCTCTTACTTTCATTCATGCAAAGATCCATAATAGCTAGTTGGTAAATGAGTACTATCGAACTAGGCACAATAGGCATTTTAAAGGAGGTCGTATACGACTTGTGACGATTTATGTTATTATTAGTAACTAAATGTGATATCTCTGAAGACTGAACATCTGTAAGCTATAAAATATCAGGTACATTTTTATGCATCCCAAAATGTAAGCTAATGAAAGCTGTTGTTGACGGAAACATGTTAATTTATATACTAAAATACCTATCGAAAATGAATGACGTATACTTACAGTTTTTAATAATTGCTTGGGTGTAATATAAAGGATGTATCTAAAATACTCGTTAAAACTATATATTTGTATTCAGAACATGTAGAGAAGGCATAAATGTCAACCGTAAATGACCGGATATAACTCTCTTTAATGCTAGAGCCGTTACCTTGTACGGAGAGAGACGCCGGATTCCGGTTATGTGAGCACTTACACTTATAGTTACAGTGCGTATAGCATTAACCCTATCGTAGCTTGGGTATACCCCTTAATTTGATGAAATATATATTTCATAAAATATGTTTATTTAATAGTTTATTATAGGTGTTGTGATATTTTTTATATTATTCGAATTATCAATATATTATTGTGCAATTACAGTAGCATCAGGTTTCAAGGACCTCGCACCCTTGAGCAATAAAAACTTAAGTAGGTATAATATATTTATTCTAACATAAATAGTGCTGCAATATTCACTAATTGGGCTGTGAAAGTAATATAAAAATTCTAATGATACATACTGAAATTTGTTTGGCGTACATACAAACTATTTAACATAACGTACCAGAAGACTAATTTATTACAAAATAAATGTATAGTTGTAGTGAAAGTCTCCAACTCTGTGGAAGGGGCATAATGTGCATGTAATGATTGTTGTATGCAAATTAATTTACTTAAAGATAATACTGTTACAAGACGCCTGAGGGGCGTATCTGAGTTCGTGAGGGATGGAGGTCTTAATAAAAATAGAACTAAATTTGATTTTTAATTTATTTACACAGTTATTATTTACAGCATTTATCTACGTATCTCCACTATTACTCTCTTTATTTCTTAGTGGGCGCAATATTTATTGTCTATTTAAACTATAATTAACGTCTTTCTCAAATGCTCTGTTTGGTTATAGTCAATTATCTCATACTCATCATTAACATACATTCAGTCTGTAAGTTGCCATCATTTGTAATTTCTTTCACTCACGCATCTAGTCCAATAGTCCAGCCTGCAAATTTCACTCTTCACTGCTCTGATGCTCGCAGTCGCAGATTTTCATCCCGCTGGTCACTTCCGGCGCTACTAATTCCTCTTCTAGCGCACACGTTTAAATAATATTTTACATGAGAACTATTTCTAACAGGCATTAGCAACACACCTACTTTCTCCCCGTTTTTACTAGTATTAGTTATAAATGAAATATTGTTATTTATAGACAATATATAAGTAAAAGTTTAGTTTAACCAAAATTAACACTTCTATGCTAACAGAAGTATAAAACACTTGTGATATCATTTACTTTGGAAACAACCAAACATATCATTCATAGGATGATTTTTCAAAGGTTTAATTCAAAAAGTGTAAATAAACCGCGAATAGACTAAAGCTAAGATGGTTTACCGTAAACTTCTCTACAAGCAGACAAAAATAAAAAGAAATATTTGATTGTTTTATTTGTCCTTCGACACACCGAGCGAGGCGGTGCAGTGGTAAACCACTGGATTCGCATTCGGAAGGACCGGAGTTCAATTCCCTGCCCGACCATACTTAATTAAGGTTTTCCAGGGTTCTCCTAAACCCCTCCAGGCAAATGCTGGGATGGTTCCTTAAAACACGCCATGACCGATTCCTTCCCCCTTCCTCAATGGCTATTTTTTCCTTACAAAGGCCTTGTCGCTGTTCCGAAGGCACTCAAAACACCTAATAAAAATACAAAATACGTTGAAGGTAACAATCGGACTGACACCAAACAATGGTTTCCATTGGTTATTTATTCGGCAAGCCCGTCCACACCACTGTATTTCATTGGCTATATAGTATATCCCGTCGCAACTAACCCCCTCCAACGAATGACTAGCTCTACCCCCTCAAATTCCCTCTCACCATTTACCCATCACAGCTCAACCCTCACCACTGACACTAGGCTGTGCTGTTGATTTAATGGCGTCACATAGTTCGTTCGTGATTGGCTGCCGTTCACAACCTATGCAGATAATTTATGAGACTAAAAATGCTTCACGTCACAGTAATTCGCCTGATAAGGTGACATAGTGCTCTCTCTTCCCTGTTGTTTCCAGCTTTCAATCTGGTAAGTTACTTTATGTTCGACTCTTCCATCACATTTCATTGGGCATTATCGAGTGTGCACATAATTACACATACCTTTCCCCACCAATGTAAAAAAAAACCTGCCTAAACTTCAAATACCTGTTCGCACCAGTGAGCTATTGGAGTGTAGATGTAAATATGAAGCATTCGTTTAATCGCATACTTCCGACCAGCATCCCGCCTTCGTCTCTGGTCGTACCATCGCTGACTCCAGCTAGACTGCCTACGTTATCGATTATACGATATGCAAACCGTTGTGTTTAGGCCCATGAAACTTGGAATGTACAGGCTGTGAAAATGTAGTTTTTGTATTTTCGCCGAATGCCTTGTACCTTCGGCCAGCGGTGGGGATGGCGGCGATTTACCCGCTGTACGTCTCACACGGTCGAATGGGACACGTCCATTTGACGAGCTATGGAACGACTACTAGTGGAGGGCACGTCGTCGTTGTGCTGACGTGCCGCTTCCTCAAGCCGAACAGCGCGCACAGACCAAGGACGGCCAGCATTACGCAAGTGTCTCTGCAACATAGAAAGCGTAATTCACCTTTCTGCTGTGAACTTTGTAGGCGTTGTACAAGGCATTCGGCAAAAATACGTTTTCAAAACCTAATATTCACTTGCTCATATCTCCTTTAATATTCCGTTCAGGTGCCTGTATATTTTCGACTTTATTTTTCGTAAGGAATCGCCTCCCGTAGTTTAAGCGTTTAGTTTCCGAACAATCTGTATAGCAAATTATATAAAGTGGTAGCGGTGTAAGCTTGCCAAATAAAGAATCAATGAAAAAAACATTGGTGGGTGTCACTCGCCTGCTGGTCATGTGCCGGGAGGATGTGTGTTCCACCAGCTTTACGGAAATCAAACCCCGTACCTCCAAAATGTATAACTTTAAATTTTTTCCGCAATTTTCCGAGTGTTTCCGATTTCCCAATTTTTATTCATTCTCGCATTATTTTTTTTTTTTCAATTTTTTAAATTTTTTCGGGATTTTTTTCTTTGCGGTTTAAAGTTTGCCTGGGGTCAAGGTTATGGGTGTCAAAGTTAAAGGTCGGGTAAGATAATGTCATTTGTTCGAAAATTCTACAATTTTTCTTGAATTTGTTGTGATATTTCCTTATATTCCGACTTGAATGTCATCTCAAGGTCATCTTGAATCAATGTCAAGGACATGGAATTACATGATGAAGGTTGGGGTGAATAATGTCATTTCCCCCATTTCTAATTTTTTTACGAATTTTTTTTTCCTTGATTTTTTGGTTGTAAAGTTATTCGGGGTCAAGGTAGTATAAATCCAATATGGTGATCGTGGTCAATAATTTAAGTTTTCCCGTTTTTTTTATAATTCCTTAATTTTTGTGATTTTTCTTGATTTTTTATTTTAAGGTCATCCCAAGGTCATCGCGGTTCNATCTAATTTTTTTACGAATTTTTTTTTCCTTGATTTTTTGGTTGTAAAGTTATTCGGGGTCAAGGTAGTATAAATCCAATATGGTGATCGTGGTCAATAATTTAAGTTTTCCCGTTTTTTTTTATAATTCCTTAATTTTTGTGATTTTTCTTGATTTTTTATTTTAAGGTCATCCCAAGGTCATCGCGGTTCAAGATCAGTGTCACTGGCATCAACGTGGTGGTCGGGGTCCGTAATGTAAACAAACATTTCTGACGTCTTTCCTGGACTGCTGGGCTTGACTCGGTATCTTTAGCCTACCTTCCTGCTTTCGGAGATTTCTTGACTCACATATAAGAGCATCGAGTCCGCGTTGAACTTTTTCAATGAGTATCGAGTCGAAATAATTTATTTTAGGGCATTTTGAAGGGAAAACTGAAAATGTTTAAATGTCGGCCGGGTACGTGGCATCTGGAATCAGGAGGTAGGTGTTTTCCGCTGCGACGTCACAAGGGGGACCGCTGGCCCCCTTGTGGGGGGGGCCCCTTCGAGTGTCTTTGGCGATCATGTTTTGACGTCATGGCGGCCATATTTGTTACCCTTATCCCAAAACCAACATAAGCACACTACTGGCTTTCCATGGAAGAAACACCTAAGAGGCACTTTATTAAAAATAGCTGGAATAAATTCGGTATAAATGTATGGTGTATGAAACATAAATAGTAGGCAACATGTTAGACCAATTTTGGACAAAGAATAAAGAAGTTATAGGGTTCAGGGGTTATAGGGTCACAGTTCGAATACCGACCTGGGTATTGGATCATTATTAACGAACTTTGTACGTGATTTTCTGACTAATTATGTTCTTGTACGCACCCGATATAAATATTTAAGCAATATCCATCGTTTAGGCATGTCGTAGGGCCTCCAGTTCGAGACCCGAAACTATGAAAAGATTAATTTTCTATCGAACTTATAAAAAGTTTGGTAATTTTGCCCAGTGATGGGAGGAATATATAATAAAGGCGAAATGTAAGGTTTCGAAGAATTATTCTGGAGTCGGGATGAAATATGAGTTTGCAATTTCATTAACAGCACTAGTTTTCTAAGCTCATTAGCACAGTTCGTGCGCTGTTTAGTATTCTTGGGAAACTCGTACACATTTTTAAGCAATCTGCAACTTTTAGATATGGCGTAGTGGAACCGAGTTCAAAGCCCGAAACTATTTTAAAAAATTTAATTTTCTCTCGACCTTATATCGGACGGCTTTTTCCGAATGATGGGAGAAAGTACATATAGAGCTGCGATGCATGCTGATACCCTATCTGTTCAGACATTGGGAAGTTAACATCGATTTGGAAGCATTCTCTCGCTATACAGTGAAGATGAATTGCGACTACGAAGGTCTGCCCTTGACCTCAACTATCATGGAGCCGCAACCTGCATCATGGCTACCTGATTTTCGTCAGTGCCGATAATGCGACAGTTTTTTTTCACCTTCGGTCAAAATGCTCGACGACATGAGAGAACCGCCTGTACGAAGAGTCATTTTTGCATGAGGAAACATTACGATATTGGTGCCGTGCAGTTAATACAAAACGATTCATTGAAGGAACACATTAAGAACTGCACGGATTCGTCATTTGAGAGTCAGCAAATGATGTCGTCAATGCCCCCTGCTGCATCGGTGAGTAATAATTCCACAGACGATTATGATGAGACGTTTATTTTTAAAGACGGAATGAGTGCAGTAGAATCGGATTGTGTGTAATGTACACTTGCAAGACTTTCGCGTGAAGTTGACGAACTTCAAAATAAACAGTCGTCGGCTCTAAATACTGATGACCATACAACTCATGCTGCAGAGAAAAGTAAACTTGAAATTGAGGATGAAACAGGAGGTGAAGACGATCACGAAGACTGCACCGATGATGACTATGACGACAGTGGCGGAGCTGAAGACGATGGCGAATTTCTCGATGCTCTGACACGCCCCTCTACCACATACGCAACAACAAGCAACATGAAGAAGACTGAAGATGCTGAGGATACTGACTACTTATTGCGTCATGCTGTGGCATTTTCTTTACAACCTATTTTGTTCTAATTTGCTTTTGTTAGCAAATTCCTTCCTTTTTGGCAAAGCCCCGTCGTCTTTCCTTAATTTTTATGGAAACAAATTTTTTTTATGGCAATTTGTTTCCTTTTTAATATTTGTTATGTCATGTTAAATATTGATGTAACGTTAATTCAAAAGTTTGTTTGGAGCTTGTATTTGTAAATGCAATAAGTCGTAATAAAATAATGTAACTATCCTATTTTCAGTGTGTTTGTTGCTCTTAAAGTAGCGAACCTTTTCGGGCTGTCTCTATTTAACCTGTGTTTTCAGTTCACATTTGTCACACCAGATGGCAGAGCTTGTGCTCTTTATTGTTTAATGTCTTCATGTTATTTTACGTTATATGTTTATAATATTTTTAAAATAATTAATATTTTAATCTAAAGTTAAAAATATTATACACTATGTTTTTGACTCTTGATAACTTTGTTTACCACGACATGGTGATACGAAATGTATCGATTGGCCATGTCGTGTGTATAGGAATGACCCAAGTTTTTTTTTGCTGGTAAAATAAAAGTGTATACTCGTCCTTCACAGCACTTTTTCAATATCAAACGACGCATTTACTTTTGCTGCTTGATAATATTCTAAAACAATGCTATAATAAGTTCATAGACCGCTCATGGTAGGTAATTCGGATGCTGTATTGTTTCTCCCACCCGATAATTTTTTGTTTAATGTGGGCACTAAACTTATTGGTTTAATTTGGGCAATAAACTTATTTACCTAATTTGTGTTAAATCTTAGGGCGGTGCAAGTTTTGCTCGGGACTTCTACCCGTAGCTCACCATGATGTAAAGTACGCCTTTCTGGTTTGTGCCATGGCCTAGCTGTGTGATGGGACCGTGAGCTGATTTTCTTATTCTCTCCGNTAAAGTACGCCTTTCTGGTTTGTGCCATGGCCTAGCTGTGTGATGGGACCGTGAGCTGATTTTCTTATTCTCTCCAGTGCAGCGCCTGGCAAATATCATCTAAGATTTATTTTTACCTTTCTGCGTGTACACTTAGTGGAGCAAACCCTCATTACTGCGCGCTTTCTCGTCTCCTTTGGAACTGTTTAATTTAAATTTCGAACTAACCAAAAAAGCTTGGAGCATTAAAAAAAAATTTTTATGTATTAATATTTTTTTAAAAATAAAATGTGTCTTAATTGTTTTCAAGTATAGCTTAAAAAATAATAATTANTTTTATGTATTAATATTTTTTTAAAAATAAAATGTGTCTTAATTGTTTTCAAGTATAGCTTAAAAAATAATAATTAGTGTAATTTTTATGGGTGCACCCACATAACTATAAATGCATCGGTATGCATAATACTCATCATGTGTTTGTGTTGGGGGTTTTTTGTTTGTATTTTTTTTTTGCCCCCCCCCCCCCCTATTGGGGCTTTGTGGGAGCTTCGGTAACCACATCCGAATATAAGAAATAATAAAAACAAATAAGAAAGGATATTTGTAATTTCTTACTTTTATTTCAGAGTCTAGAAGCATTTTTACTAAAGAATTAAATGAAGATAAAGTAACTTACCATGGCAACTTCTTGTGAACTAGCCTTGTGGCGGATTTCGTTCCTAGTTGCTCGTGTTGGGAGCCGTTCGAGTTGGCAATCCCCTTTCTGGGGATTTCTCTACCTGCTGGTTCCGGTCTTGAGCACTATTTACCGCGAAGACCCGAATGAACTTGTTGATAGACCCAGAAATTTGATTGATCTGCAAAAACGCGGGTATTTATCATACATAGTTGATACATTTTCAATCATTACACAACTGAAGGAGAGGGGTTATATCGCATGACGTTATGAACTGATTTCTTCTTAAATTGTAATATGTAAAATAAGAATTTTTTTTTTTAATAAAATTTTTGCATTTTAATTTTTTCTGTGTGAACATTGAGGTAATGTTCCTCATACAGAACATTAATGAAGACTTCAAGTAAAAAAATGCATGGATAGTGGACTGCACACAAAACGTTAATTCAGTCAGCATGTAAAAATCTTGGAGATGGGGAATTAATGTAATTTCTATATGTATGGGGGAGGGGTGTACAAACCGAAGGATTGATCGAAGGAACGAACGAGGGATTGGCTTTGATCGATGGATTAGTGAGGATTGCAAAGGATTGGCGAGGAGGATTGCTGAGCATTGCGCAGGTTTGATGAGGATTGGCGCTGATTGGTGCGGAGGATTGTTGAGAATCGGTGCGGATTGGTGCGGAGCATTGTTGAGGATTGGCGCTGATTGGTGAGGAGGACTGTTGAGGATTGGTGTGGAGGATTGTTGAGGATTGGTGCGGAGGATTGGTGAGGATTGATAAGGAGGATTGGTGCGGAGGTTTGGCAAGGATTCGTGCGGAGGATTGTTGAGGATTGGCGCTGAGGGTTGATGAGGATTGGTGAGGAGGACTGTTGAGGATTGGTGAGGAGGATTGATGAGGATTGGTGCGGAGTTTTGGCGAGGATTGGTGAGTACTGTTGAGGATTGGTGCGGAGGATTAATGAGGATTGGTGCGGAGGTTTGGCGAGGATTGGTGCGGAGGATTGTTGAGGATTGGCGCTGAGGATTGATGAGGATTGGTGCAGAGTATTGATGAGGATTGGTGCGGAGGATTAATGAGGATTGGTGCGGAGGATTGATGAGGATTGATGCGGAGGATTGATGAGGATTGGTGAGAAGGACTATTGAGGATTGGTGTGCAGGATAGATGAGGATTGGTGCGGAGGTTTGGCGAGGATTGGTGAGGAGGACTGTTGAGGATTGGTGTGGAGGATAGATGAGTATTGATGCGGAGGTTTGGCGAGGATTGGTGAGGAGGACTGTTGAGGATTGGTGTGGAGGATTGATGAGGATTGGTGCGGAGGTTTGGCGAGGATTGGTGAGGAGGACTGTTGAGGATTGGTGTGGAGGATAGATGAGTATTGATGCGGAGGTTTGGCGAGGATTGGTGAGGAGGACTGTTGAGGATTGGTGTGGAGGATTGATGAGGATTGGTGCGGAGGTTTGGCGAGGATTGGTGAGAAGGACTGTTGAGGATTGGTGCGGAGGATTGATGAGGATTGGTGCGGAGGTATTGATGAGGATTGGTGAGAAGGACTGTTGAGGATGGGTGTGGAGGATTGATGAGGATTGGTGCGGAGGTTTGGCGAGGATTGGTGAGGAGGACTGTTGAGGATTGGTGTCGAGGATAGATGAGGATTGGTGCGGAGGTTTGGCGAGGATTGGTGAGGAGGACTGTTGAGGATTGGTGCGGAGGATTGATGAGGATTGGTGCGGAGGTATTGATGAGGATTGGTGCGGAGGATTGATGAGGATTTGTGCGGAGGATTGATGAGTATTGGTGCGGAGGATTGGTGAGGGTTGAGAAGGAGGATTGGTGGGGAGGTTTGGCGAGGATTGGTGCGGAGGATTACTGAGAATTGGTGAGGATGATTGCAGAGGATTGGAATTGATCGAAGTATTGATGTCTGAGATGAGTACGAATTATTATCACACTACCTGCCCTCGTACATTCCAATTCTCAAGGGCCTATTGGTTCGTAAACCATAAACAACTATGCTTTTTAAAGTATTGTCAGATGCTGATCCATACCATGATTATATCATATTTGTGCAGAGAGTCATTATTCATATGATGGGCTTGGATTGGTCACATATACATCCATTTAAATAATACGTGTACGATATTATGTCAACAAAACAGTAGAGGCAGAGAATAATTTGCAAATTCCGACATCGTGTATTAATTAGACTTCAATAGTGGAGACTGAAAATGTAGTTACTGAATCAGAGATTTTTGCATGGTTCCACTATACCTTATGTATAATTTCGGTACGAATTAATAAAAATACTTAAATGTTATACATTAAAGAAAAAAAATTTTAGTGGAATAATAAGTACAGATTTTCGATGTGACATACCCTATGTCTATAAAAGTAATGTTGCCACCAGAGAAAAAAACATATGCTTAAAGTACTAGTGGGCGTAACTACTGAGTACCTTCGGGGACATTCCACATTCCCGAGTCCAGGGCTTCAAACCAACCCCCGAGTCAAGCCGAAGACTGCCGAGCTCGCCCTAGTTGATCCTCAGTGGGTGGCTCTCAGACGCAGCCGCACAACTCCCATTTAAAATACATTGCGCCAGACTCCACATACGTACACTACTGTCTGCAGTAGGGGTTATTTTTGATCTCACAATTTTACAAACATGTACTTTGAAGACCTTTTCTTAACTGGTATATGCGCTGAAGTGGTGTTTTCGAATGGATGGAGGGCCGCAAATGGTGAAGGTTCATAATGTCTAATGTTTTATTTTGGACGTTTNGTTTTGGACGTTTTCTATTATTTTGGGCATATCAGGTATTGGATATTGTGTCATGTATTATTCATATCGCAAAATCAGCTTCCATTTTTATGTATGTGGAAAAAAAATATCGAATATCACATGATGGATTTCACGTTTCTCACTCGGTCGATCAGGTGGATTCCGCGTCCACACAAATAAAAATGTTCGTTTGCACAAACCAGTTGCCGCAAAATTTCTGCTTTTTAACACAAGAAAAATGTTGCTGATTAAAATTTTGTTGGAGTTTACGTATTCAAAAAGTATAACTGATTATTTTGTATTAACCATATTAAACTTGGGCGACCTTCCCCGTTCATTCATTTTTAGTGATTACTGAATCTTTGTAAAAAAAAATACTAACTTTCCGTCATTTTGTTAACCATGAAACTGGATCGTTTCAATAATACAAACTTTATGTCATTACCTCTACAACTGTATCCTTGCAACCATCCCAACATTATGTAATTAGCTGTAAAACGGAATCTTTGCAACAATATAAACTTTTTGTCCTCAGCCAAACAACCGAATCCATGTAACAGTACCAGCCACAGAAGTGCTCCTCTCGTAAGTTTAACAATGCAGGCTAACGAAAGGAGATTTTGTGAAAGTTTTTGACTGTGCAAGACATTCCGTTCATATAAGAAATTTGCGGAGCAATGTGTAACAATAAGGCCAATATAGACTTACCAGTCTCCTGTCAAATGGATTAGTCGCTTTCATATGTGTGTGTGTGTGTGTGTATATATATATATCTCAAACCTTTGAAAAATTACCCTTTGTTTGACGTGTTTGGTTGTTTTCTAAATATGCCAATGTCGTGTATCACAAACGTTTTATACTTCTGTTAACACAAAATTATCTTGTTTTTGATAAAATATAAATTTTACTTATATATTATATTTATGTTATTTCATTTATAATTATTGAAATGAAAGAAAACAGAGAGAATATAGGAGTGTTGGCAATGCCTAGTAAGAAATAACCCTTATGCAAAATATTGAGTGCGCACGAATACGGTGCGCTGTTCCTTTGGTGTAATTTTCTAGACTTAGTTAAGTTTCTTTTGCATGAGTTTGCATAGTTTGAAAGTAGAAGATAAGCAGGGCTTCAGAGATGTTGTAAGTAACCGTGAATGGACTATAGTTGTTAAACGTATATAATATAAATGTTTATTTCATTCGGTTCTGTATCAGTTTCTGACTCCGTGCATCTCGGAATTTTTAATGCTGAAACATCAAAAGAGAGAAATTAATTTTCTCAGCGTACTCTAAAACATCGAGAGAAACATTCGAAATAGGTTCCTTCAAAGAATTTTCCAACGGCCAGAGTATGTCAGACTGAGTTAAACCAACGATCCATGAAAATGATGTCCGTATTAAGGTGGCCGCCTGGGTAGGCCTCCGAACGGTGTGCAGAGCTCCAGCAGAAAACGTTCTATTAAAAAACAGTTCAACGTATTTGAGTGAGTTCTGCTTACGAATAGCATTTAAGAAACGTTACGCGTCTGTGTACGTTTTTTATTTCCTCCAATTCTTTCTAAAGCATGTTTTTGTGATAGTGAAAATGGCTCAAACGGGTGTTTTCACGGTCAATTTTAGGTATGAATATTCCGGTGCAAAACATTAAGAAAGGAATAGTGACGTGCATCAAATCTTTATTTTTATTATTACGTCATAAAATGGCAGTGTCTCCTCTGAAAGTATCATAGAGGCCCGTTATCGACGGCAAGACTGCACGCCAGTTCAGTGCTTTGCACGTAGAGGTAATGAGAGGGTTGATGCGCATGTCTCGGTCGCCCCTACCGCCCCTACGCTTTTAGGCCGCAGACGTGCAAAATTTATGTAACCAACCGGCCACCTTAACTACAAAATTTTTCAAAACAAAGTCATTTAATTTTTAAACAAAATTAGCACCTCGCTTTTTTATTGGCGGTGGTAAAAGTCGACTTATGATAATTATGAGACAACTTTGACTGCACGAACTCTTCGAACTCTTGCAGGAGCGAACGCAAAATCACGCATGGCTGATTCCACGTGCGGTTGCGAAGAACCCCCATTAAAAAGTGGCTTATAGAGAGTTTCGAGGGAACGCGCACAATTTATCGACTTCCAATAACGGGCTATTAAAAAAAATCTCTCGGGAAATTGAGTTCGCCGAGGGAAACTGAAGCGGTATTGAATCGGATGGCGACTCCAGGTGCGGCCGCGCACTTGTGGGAAGGGAGAGCCTGGAAGTTATTCCTGCGCCCCCGCTGGAACGGCGGAGTCCAGCATTTAAACATTTTCCCTTCGTTTAATGAGGGACTGCGCATCGGCGTTCAAACAATTATTCTAAGTCTTGGTAACTGCTCAAAACGCAGGGCACTAGCATTTTAATTCATTTAATGCCTGTTCACGGTAAACTGAGAACTTTCAAAAGCACTGCTTAAGATCTACTTGTATGCGTATTTTGTATTTTTTCACCATATGTAAAATTAACATTGACATGGGCGTTGTCACTTTATCCTTGCGTCGGTCAAGTGAAACTGTGAAATTATGATAAAAGTAAATATTTTACACAATTTTTTTTTAGTTTCTACCCTTTTTTGTATTAAATATAAACAAAAAATATTTTAAAATTCACAAATGTTTTCCTAACACTTTAAATTAAACTTTAAGATGTGGGACTACTTTTCCTCCGTCGTGCTCGTTAAAATATGTGGAGATAAGGGCAGTGACATTTTCAAAGGTTGATTTTTCAACCCCTTTACCGTGAATAGTCTATAGCAAAAATTTTTCCCACCGTATCCAGTTTGTAAATTTTACATGTCCATTGCAACTTAGTTAATAAATTTTAATTCCATATTATAAATTGAACTCAGATCGTTCCTATCGTGTCCATAATAGAATATCCTTTAAATCATTTCACTAAGACTGCAACTTCATTATTCACAGAAAATGTGCAAAGTTGTTGTCACTTTACGAATCATACTAAGCCTTTCAAATTTGCGCCGACCTCCCTTGACGCAGTTGGTTGGTACGTTGCCGCTCTGGCGTGCGGGAGGCTCTAGGTTCGAATCCTAGATGAGGCATGGGTGTTAGTTTAAGTAAGGTTATAAGTTAGTTATATGCCGTCCCTTGATAAGCCTTCAGGCATAACACTGGGGGACGTTAATTAATCCCTTTCCAATCCAATCTAACCTTTTCTGTGTCCACTGTATACACTCTAAAAAAAACTCTTCAGGCGATCATTAATATATTCAAGTCTAGTATCAAAGTCTAGAATTCGAAATACATAAAAATTATAATTATTTTCGTTTATATACCTGTCCACGCCAAGTTTTGTCGATATGGCTGGCCTTCTGAAATATTAGCATCTGTCCGGAGAACTTGAAAAATGGCCCAACGTTTATTAAAATAGTAACCCAAGCATCGGAACTTTGTAAACGTTTGACACTCACATTGTATACCAAACGCCTAACAAAACATGATAAAATCTCAAAATATTTCAAAGATTGTGCATTTCTTAAATTCCGGAATGGTATGCTTCAATTTACAGTGTACTCGTGAATGAGCTGCAATGATTGGCCAATTTGTGGCTTTGAGGTGAGGGGAACCAGTTTAGCTCTCACGACTGGACGTTTACTCTGCACCCCTGTAATTTCCGCAGAAATCTTAGGTTTATGCTGAGCAACAGCGGTCCAACCGAAATCGTAAGTTAGTTCCTGCCGAATTTGTTACACTGACACTAAATCATGACTTCCAGGACCTGCTCATACGCTGCCAGGTAAACTCCCGACTCCAACCCTGGTTGGTGTAACTTTGGTTGATTGGCCAACCATAGCAATCCCGTTCAAAAGTATATCGAGGACCGACTACGCCATAAAAATAAAATCATAGTACCCTACACGTCAAGTGTGGCGACTCACCATAACCTGTTTTTAAAGTATAAAATATTTTTAGTGGGAAATTTACGATCTGAAATGGGTTGTTTTTGTGTGTCCCCTTTTGCAATATCCTTAGTCTGTTTAGCTTACTCCCACCCTCTTCTCTCAGGGACACAACTTCCTCGACGTCTGAAAGGATGCACCAATAGCCGACACTTGTTTTCTTCCCATCACTCAGACGCATGACAACCAAATTATTCAATTGAAATTTCTTGCTACTTCCGGACTTATGATGTCGTTTATTTAAAAAACATTGCTGAATATGTTCACAACTTAGCCTTATTTTGATCAGACAAAATATTGTTTACAGAACTCGATAGAAGAGGGGCATTCACCCTATTCTAGAAAAAGTTTGCTGTAAGACATATTTATTGAATTTTTTGTTCTGAGTTAATATTGAATTTTAAACAAAATATGCATAATTTGTGTCACCTTTATTCTTTATTCTATGTGACTTCCATTGAATTCATATTTGTCACAATTGAACTCAGCCTTTTTTTTTAAGTTCAGGAAAATGGCCAAGCTTAATTTTTGGACTCGGCTGAACATTTCCATTGCTTTGATGAAGGGATGGAAGAGGGAAATCCCTCCACATTCCTTCCAACCCCTCCCCTTGGAACAGAGCAATCGGTTATCAGGGCGTTACTGGGCCTGTACTCAGACAGCAGATCACCACATGACGACTCGTCACCTCCCCTTTGCAGATTCACCAAAGAGTCGACTGAAACTTGTGTCCGAATAGACGGCTTGGCCCGTGACGTCAACGAGACTGTTTTCTTACAGACATTAATTATTCTGTCATAAGTGTCCAAATATTTTCATGCCTGTGACACTACTTAAACCTAAAAAATATAGCAAGTTCTGTTAATTTTATTATCCTTGGTTGCGAAGTGCCTCATTTTTCTTTTACTGAAATTACTTGAACTACATGTAGAAACACTGTGTAATTTTTAGCGAATTTTTTAATGCAGTTAGATGCAACAAAATTTTACGAGTATGGGATATGGAAGTAGCTAAATATTGCATTTAGTTGCCTAATTAACCAGGTTTTATAGAACTATTGTAATTCAATATTTTATAGCAAACGACAAATAGAAAATTCTGTCAGACGCAAGTTATATACAGTTTGTATTTAAATCAGGTTTTATAGTAATGAGAGGTCAAAATGCGCTTTCTATATCAATGAAACACTATGTTATGTGTGCATGTTACTGTCACGACTTGGCTTAAGTGTTATTTTCCGGTTGTCAAAATAAACAACATTTCAGGTCTCACGAAAATCTATTTACAACTCCATAACACACATTCAAAATTTTTTTAAATAACAATTTATTGTCCATAACTAAATTGAAACCTAGCAAATAGTTTTCCGCTCGCTGTAGCATTAGCTTGAATGGTATGTGAATAATGGTAAGCAGAGCCGATCTCCCTTTCTTAGAAATAGCCGTGTTGTTCCCAACCAAACTCAGTAATGCACCAGATGCGGCGAAGGAATATTTGCGTTAGAGGGGAATGGATGCCCGAAGGAAAAACACATACTATGACCACATTCCCCGCAGTATCGGCATTAAAATAGACGGCCCTGGGTATCAAACTGGGGACCTCAGTAATAGGTCTCAAGGAAGTAACAAACTCAACCTAAACTCTAGAATTACTAAAACAGGTCATTGCTCTTGTGTTTTTCTTTAAGTTATTTTGTGTTTAATGTGGAATTCATTGTACTATCTGTCGAATCGTTACTCTGAAATTTTATCTCCTGTCATTGTTCTTCATAAAAAATAATTTTTTTCAGATCTACGTACGGGAATAATGTTTTGTCTGCTTGCAGAGACACTGGATCATGATCTGCAGGTATCTCGCGACATCATCGAGCAGCTGCGAGACATAGAGGAAGCGGCAGATGGCACAGACGATGGTAAACAGTGGGATTACAGAAACAGAGAGCACAGAAAGCACAGGCATGGAGAAATGAGGAAGAAGAAGACAAGGTATAAGCAGAAGTCAAAAATGAAGCCGGGAGAACACCAGAGGATGGAGCAGATACAGAAGGCAGGGCTGCTGCCTCCTAGAGAGGAAGATAGCACCCAAACTCTCACAAGGAATGAAGTCTTTTCCTCTCAAGAACCACTTCACATACTTTTTCCGGCAGCCAAAAACATACCTTATGATGCAGATAATGTCACACCTACGAACCAGAACAAGATTATTCTTATAGAGAGTAGTGCCACGCCCCCCAAAAACACAGTAACTGGAGAAACAGACTCGGCCATCAACAACACGTCCTCGGCAAAATTCGAAGTCGCTTGTGATCTCTTCTCCACAGAAGATATGGTGGTACACTCCCTGAGGCACAAGCAGCAAATAAAGAACGAACTCAATGGAAATATGACAGTGTCAGAGAACTTAGCTCCACCTGTTTCAAACGAAGTTATTCATAGACGGAGCAAGGTTACATTTCTGGAAAACAAACAGCCATCGCGACAAGACATTGGTACCTACTTTGGGCATGATCTGAACTTGAGACGCCATGGTAAACAAGGAGTCAGTGACAATCTTAACCCCACAATACACAGGAGTCGTGAAACAACAAACAATATCCGTGATCAAAACACAATGCAGTTTAGGGTTGATGTATCTAACAACACAGACAAGGTTGTCGAACTCGGAAACTCTTCTGCCATTTCACTCGGTGCGGTGGTCCACGAGGCGTCTCACATCGAGAACACCACAAGCTCCCAGCATGCTCTGAAAGATGACACAGACAAATGGCCAGTGTTCCCCAGCGAGGCCGCGGAGCGAGACAACAGTCTGTGGCCCTTGCAGCAGGAGCGCTGGAGCAAGCCGTCGTCACTGGAGGCGGCGCTGGAGAAGCAGAAGGCACTTGCGACCAACGAGTGGTCGGCGAGGAGCGCGCAGAAGCCGGCGAGGCACTTCACTTACCACCGGGTGACGTCCAGCCCGCAGGTGCAGAGGCCGCGTCAGCGCAGTGCGTTTGTGGCGGTGTCGGTGGCCGTGGTGCCTGGAGGCAGGAGGTCCGGGAGCACGACGCCGCCCCCGTCGGTCCCTCTGCCTGACAAGATGGACCAGCTGCTGCAGGAGAGGCGGGACCCTCTGGAGCGGCAGCTGACTGATCTGCCGGCTCACGAGTCTGTGCCCTGGAGCCACGCCAGGCACCTCAACAACATACAGGTACNCGGCAGCTGACTGATCTGCCGGCTCACGAGTCTGTGCCCTGGAGCCACGCCAGGCACCTCAACAACATACAGGTACTCCTCCAACCCTACACGCACTTTGTTACTTCGCTGGACACCTAATGTCACGAGGTGTCTGAGGTGAGACATGAGTGTGCCATTTTACAAATAGCTTTACTTTTAATTCGTGTTTTGGCAATCCCGGATTACCCTACCATTATGCGATTTCAATCGATACGGAGTTTTTATGAATGAGGAACCCAAAATATTGATGCTCAACACTTTGTAGGGTGAAATGTCAGGATGGTCACAATTGTGGAAAACAGGTGTAAATGTAGTAACTGTTATAGCTTCTATTTTCAATAGTTGGGCTAGTATTTTAAAATCAATAATAAGTGAAATAATTAAAATCAGCTGAATAGTGGAGAAATAAAGCACATTATTTCTGATTTCTCTTTTTGTCATAAGTGGCAAATATAAAAAAGTATGAAACCTTTTCAAAAATGTACTGAAGATTTGTTTTGAATGGCACAGAATTAATTAAACGTTTAATTTTACAAAAAAAAAANCCTTTTCAAAAATGTACTGAAGATTTGTTTTGAATGGCACAGAATTAATTAAACGTTTAATTTTACAAAAAAAAATTACGAAGAAATAAAACTACTCACTCTAATAATAAAATTATGGCAATAACACCATTCTATAAAAATTGCTGTAAATAAATATTATAAAAAAGCCTTGAAGTGTGCTCAACAAAAGGCTGTAAAACTCATAATAAAGCACAACATATGTTGAAATAATCCAATTAACTTATTATACTGCGAACAAATCGTCACAAGCAGCAAATTTTATCTCACCTTTCTTCCCTGACGCATTTAATAATGTAGTTATTCAAACACCCTCTTGGGCAAGTCTTTCGTGGAAGAGCTCCTGGCTGCAAGCATTGTCCAAACTTTGTTTACTATGTTAGGAAAACTCATTTTGTTTCAGCTTGTAGTTTTTTATAAGACAAGTTAAGAGGTTCCTCTGTTTCAACATTCTTCCAAAATGTCGCAATAGTTAAGAATCTCTGGATTTTGTTCAGAATCCTTCCCTTATTTTTGTTTGTTATTTGGCCAGTTCTCTGGTTTATCCTTTATAGGCTCAAAATGCCGAAGTTTTATTTTGGATTCTCTGCCATCCAGCAATTTTATTAGGGAAGTGGTATTATTATTTTCTTAAAAGGTGACCACCTCAGTTTTGGGATTTTGCTTCTTTTAACATACATATTTCTTCGTCAATGTCTTTTTAAGTGTCATCACTCATTAAATTCAAAAATATTCGCTCTTAAATTGTTATAATTGTGACTGCACGAAATATAGAGTGAAATTTGTTTAGTAAGTCTTTCGTAATTATTAAGTGAAGATGACGTACCTATGTAGCAGAAATTAAATCATTATTATTTACCACATTTAATAATATTGAAAATGTAACGGAGATGAATACCTGATGTATTCAAAAAACGTTTCGCAAAAAATAATTACTATATAAAAATGCTTCTATAGTAATATTCTTCTGCGATGAGAATATTTGTGACAATTAGGTCTTCACTATATTTTATTTCATAATACCATGTAAAATATAAAAATTTGAACTAATTGTTTGTCTGTGAGAAGCTGACTGGTGAAGTGGCAGTTGTTGTTGCTGAGATGCACTGAAGAGCCAAAAAAAAACTGGTATAGGCGTGAGTATGCAAATAACAGAGGCATGGAACCAATCAGAGTAACGCGATGCGGTCGGCAGCTAGATCGGTTACTGCTGCTACAATGGCAGGGTACCAAGATTTAAGTTAGTCTGAACGTGGTGTTATAGTCGGTGCACGAAAGATGGGACATATTATCTCCAAGGTAGAGATAACATTTGGATGTTCGCGTACGACCATTTCACGAGTGTACCGTGAATATCGGGAATCCGGTAAAAATCACATCTTCGACACCGCTGCATCAGGAAAAAGATCATGAAAGAACGGGACAAACAACGACTGACGGGAATCATTAAACGTGACAGGCGTACAACCCTTTCTCAAATTGTCGCAGATTGGATTTGTGGACTGCTCTGTAGGATTCGTGGTGTAAATTGCCTCCTGCATACCTTCAGACATTAGTCGAGTCCATGCCACGTCGTCTTACGGCACTTCTTCGAGCTCGAGGAGGGGGGGCTACACGATATTAGGCAGGTGTACCAGTTTTTTTTTTTTTTGGCTCTTCAGTGTAGTACGGTGTTGCATGTCACCTGGCGCAGGGGCAGCTGAATACTTTATCATCAGCAGAGCAGAAGCAGCAATAACACTCGCTGGAGGAGAAGTATCTGGCAAAGTGATAGTGGTTGTCACTAAGTGAAGGTGTTTTGTCTTGCCAAAAGAACAGGTGAATACATTATCAGCGATGGAACAGAAACTGCAGTACCGCTGGCAGAAGATGCAACTGCTGGGGAAATGAAGTGGCTATTGTTGATCAAGGACAGTGTGCTCAATCATAGAACCAACTGAAGACTGTGCCGACGATGGAGCAGAAGCTGTAGAAGCAGCTGATGAATTCACAGTTACATTCGTTGACAAATGGTGTTTATGTCGTAGGTGTTTTCAGATGACAGTGTCGGCGGTACAGAACAGCTGCAATGCTGCTAGCTGAAGAAGCAGTGGCTGGTGAACAGGTAGTGCTTTTTTTTTATAAGGGATGTTGTGTACTGTCATAGATTATCATAATACCATGTCAGTAATGGATCAGAAGCTGTAGTAATGCTGGCTGGAGAAATAGTGGCTGTTGATCTGGTATTGGTTGTTGTTGATCAAAGATGGTGTGTTCTGTCACAGAAGGAGCTGACGGCCATGTCGGCNCTGAGCTGGTAGTGGTTGTTGTTAACTAAAGGTGCTGTTTTCTCTCATTGGAGCAGTTAACGATGGAGCAGGAGCTGTAATATAGATCGCTGGAGAATCAGTGGCTAGTGAACTGGTTCTGGTTCTTGTTAACAAATTGCAATATGTTATGTTATAGGAGCAGCTGAAAACAGTATCTGCGATGGAGCAGAAGCTGCAATACCGCTGGCTGGAGAAGCAACGTCTGCACCAAATGCTGAGGGATGGCGGCAAGGATCGGGCCATCCTGTTGGGCTCCACAGAAGGCGAAGTCACAAGGGCCATGGAGGATACCCCTGAGTAGCTCCAGCACTTGTAACATTCATTACAGTTGAATTTCTGGAGGGCAGAGGCTGGGGAGAGTTGGCAGGTGCATGGTCGTGAGAACGTGGGAACTAATCGCCGTGTACAGAACTAATATCCTAAAGATACCACCAATTTTTTTTCTTTCATCAGCGACACACTTTCGTAGATTTTTTTAATAATTGGGGTCCATCTTTGAATGATAATCGTTTCACTTAAATGTTTCGATAACCCTCATATTAGAAAATGTATTTATTTTGAGCGCCCGTGTATACTACTGTGCCAGTATTGCCATTACGTTCCAGTAATTTAATCCACAGCATGTTTCAAAATTTATGGGAGCTATTAATTGGTTAATTAGTACTAGGCAATCGTGAAGTTATTCTCATTACATATGTTTAGTGATACGTACTACACAATGAGAAAAGGTTANTGTTTAGTGATACGTACTACACAATGAGAAAAGGTTACCTTTCATTGTTGTCACTTCTGGATAAAAAAGTTTTGTCTTAGTAAAGTAAGAAGCTTCTGCTACGAGTACTGTGTCAGCAAAGACTAGCTCTGCACAACCATACTCCTACTTGCTGTCACAAATAAAGATGTGTGTATTATTTCAGAGAAATTTGCAAACCGCCCTCGCTTAACCTCTGCCTTGACACAGTAGATAATGCCGTCTCTCGCTCAGGAAGCCATTCGGCTCCCAAGTCATTGACCCCTGCACAACACTACCTAATCTCTCTTAGAGCTTAATCTACCTGAATAACCCGNCATGTTTCAAAATTTATGGGAGCTATTAATTGGTTAATTAGTACTAGGCAATCGTGAAGTTATTCTCATTACATAAGTTTAGTGACACGTACTACACAATGAGAAAAGGTTACCTTTCATTGTTGTCACTTCTGGACAAAAAAGTTTTGTCTTAGTAAAGTAAGAAGCTTCTGCTACGAGTGCTGTGTCAGCAAAGACTAGCTCTGCACAACCATACTCCTACTTGCTGTCACAAATAAAGATGTGTGTATTATTTCAGAGAAATTTGCAAACCGCCCTCGCTTAACCTCTGCCTTGACACAGTAGATAATGCCGTCTCTCGCTCAGGAAGCAATTCGGCTCCCAAGTCATTGACCCCTGCACAACACTACCTAATCTCTCTTAGAGCTTAATCTACCTGAATAACCCGACAGGAAAGGATTGAGATACACAGCCAAGACTGCGGCTGTCTATTCAAAAATAGAGTAAATATGTAACTAGGGGCGTGATTGTCATTCTCTTTTCCGCTTATTGGGAGACAGTTTACGTAGTGGGAACAATAAGTGTTATGGAAGTCGCCATGGATCGAAGTGTAGCGGTCCCTTGCCCATCAGGATATCGTCAACTCCGCTAGACCCGCTTAGCGATGCTCACGTATTTGAGGAATTTAATGAGAATCGCGCCCCAGCATGATGTAGTACTGATAATCACATGCGACACGTCAAATGCCGTAGGCCACCTGCCAGCTCTCCAGTGAGGGAAGTGAAAAAATGCGTGCAATCTACGGTACCTGTAACGTACTAGGCAGAATTATTAAGCGAGACTGTGAAACATGAAGGACTTTTTCCCAGACTCCCAGAGAGTTGTCCTAGTGTGTTGGTAGAAATGATCCTTGTAAACCCATGGCGAGCTGCATATCAAAGTGTTCCGTACAAGCACAATAAACTTTTTCAGTGACTCTAGCACAGTGCTTGAGCGATAGTAGATTTTTATAAAAGCACATGTAAAAAAAATTATTGATCTTAAATAAACAAATGTTTTCATAAAAAAGCAAAAATTACATACCTAATTTACGTAACCGAATGTATTAAACTAAGTAAAAAAATAGGCACCGCTTAAAATGATGTTTAAATTGTCATATACATGTTGAAAGAATAAAATATTTATGTATATATATAATATAAACTCATATCAATTTTTTATCATCAGTGTAGAGAGTGTGCATGGAGTCTCGAAAAGGAAAAAATTGTAACAATATATTGAACAGCATACCCGCAAGAAAGCAAAATTGTTGGAGTAGGACACTTGCAGCCAAGTTCGTGCTTAATTCAGATGAAAGAAAACAATTAAGAATTGTTCAAAACAATTTTTCATAATACGGAAATTAAATGTGAATTGATTAACATTCATAACTTCCCTAATACCATTTTGCCCAGACATAAAATAGGTAACCAAATTGTGCTTGATTTTGGCATACAGCTCAAAGAAAAATCTTGTTTTAATGTTCTGCTGTATCTATGAAATAATATAAACTAAATAGGCCTACCTAGGTAGTCCTTCACGCTCAGCGTGAAAAGAAACTAGCTAACAAATCGACATTGTTAAGTGTGTCATATGTATTTTTTAACTAGTAGCATGGAATCCATTTGCAGCTACCAAGAAAAAATATGCAGAGGAAATTTATTTTGATCGACCAGAATTTCTTCTCTAGAATTTTCTAAAATGGTGCCGCACACAATACCGGAACGGATCAGAACGGAATTTCCGAAATCGGAATTCATCTGAATAGTAACGAGATTAATCTGTTCGAGAACAAGTCGGCTTAAAAAAAAAAATAGTTGGTTGACAGAAGTGGATGCGTGTAGTTCTTACAACTTAACTGATATTTAGTTTTTCCGCAATGAGTGATAAGTTGATAGCAGGGAAGAGGAAGTAATGGTAGAAGATGGTAACCAAGTATATATCTGAAAAAGAAAAAAATGAAAAAACTGCAGATCCATGACATAAATGCAACGAGAGAAACAGAGGGAGAGTACAATATTTAGTGATCACTCACCTAAAACATGACCATAAAATGTCTGGGCTTTTAATGCTATGGTTCGTATATATTGATTTAAAAGTATACAAATATTTATAAAAAATAATAATAATAATTACTAAACTTTTAAATGTAACTGAACATACCAGTTTCAGTCAAGGTTTGTGATATCACTTCACTTCCCACGTATTTTCTTTCCTCGCAGTGTTGTAAAAATAATGGTCACTTACCTCGTGTAAAACAGGGTACCTTTTGCACAAAGCAACAAACTTTCTGTTAAGTGGCATTTTCAGCTGGGACCGCTTCAACACAAACACAACACACCAATGGGAACTGACGTTAGATGCACCAAGTAAGTGTTGTCTGAGCTGAAAAGGGATTAGACTGCACACGCACGGTCTTTCAGAACGCTTCGGAATCAGTCAAATATTGTTGGCTAGCGATCTGCCTCGCTTCCGTTCCAGAATGAAATGGCGCTTCTGATCCGATCTATTCCGCTGTATGAGTTGATGTGCGTTGTTACATTTAGATCCATGCAATTGGATTTTTCCGGTCGTTCCGTCCCGATCCGTTCCAATATAGTGCGCGACAAGTTTAAGGCTCCCGCCTAACTGGCACTTGAACTGCGTTGCAGAGTGATTTAAGTACACGTTTTTTTCCACGAAACAATTAAACGTGCGTCCAATGTGCTGTTCTACGAAATGGACACACTTCAGACGAGGGCTGTGGAGTACTTTCAAAATGTCACGCATGTTACACACCATTTCAGAGTACTTCAAAACTGCTAAAAACGGCTTTTTCAAACTGCTATATCGCAAACTATACGCATCAGATACATACAAAACTACCCAAGGGCCCTGCACTGAACCATTCTACAGACATTCCACCAAAAGAAATAATAGGGTCACCACTGAAATTCCCACAGGTACACGCAGTACGATTAGAACACTGCACGCCAGTTCAGAGCCTAGCGCCTAGAGGCGATGGCGCACTTGATGTGCGTGGTAGTGTCGTCCTTATTGATCCCGCGCTTCTCGGCTTCAAACGTGGAAAAAAGCTCCAGTTCGGCGGGAGCCTTAAGAGTTCAGAACTACATATTCTTGTAAAACTTTAAAACGATGTAAACCTGTAACATAAGTCGCATGAAACACCTGGCTGTNATTCGGCTCCCAAGTCATTGACCCCTGCACAACACTACCTAATCTCTCTTAGAGCTTAATCTACCTGAATAACCCGACAGGAAAGGATTGAGATACACAGCCAAGACTGCGGCTGTCTATTCAAAAATAGAGTAAATATGTAACTAGGGGCGTGATTGTCATTCTCTTTTCCGCTTATTGGGAGACAGTTTACGTAGTGGGAACAATAAGTGTTATGGAAGTCGCCATGGATCGAAGTGTAGCGGTCCCTTGCCCATCAGGATATCGTCAACTCCGCTAGACCCGCTTAGCGATGCTCACGTATTTGAGGAATTTAATGAGAATCGCGCCCCAGCATGATGTAGTACTGATAATCACATGCGACACGTCAAATGCCGTAGGCCACCTGCCAGCTCTCCAGTGAGGGAAGTGAAAAAATGCGTGCAATCTACGGTACCTGTAACGTACTAGGCAGAATTATTAAGCGAGACTGTGAAACATGAAGGACTTTTTCCCAGACTCCCAGAGAGTTGTCCTAGTGTGTTGGTAGAAATGATCCTTGTAAACCCATGGCGAGCTGCATATCAAAGTGTTCCGTACAAGCACAATAAACTTTTTCAGTGACTCTAGCACAGTGCTTGAGCGATAGTAGATTTTTATAAAAGCACATGTAAAAAAAANACAATAAACTTTTTCAGTGACTCTAGCACAGTGCTTGAGCGATAGTAGATTTTTATAAAAGCACATGTAAAAAAAATTATTGATCTTAAATAAACAAATGTTTTCATAAAAAAGCAAAAATTACATACCTAATTTACGTAACCGAATGTATTAAACTAAGTAAAAAAATAGGTACCGCTTAAAATGATGTTTAAATTGTCATATACATGTTGAAAGAATAAAATATTTATGTATATATATAATATAAACTCATATCAATTTTTTATCATCAGTGTAGAGTGTGTGCATGGAGTCTCGAAAAGGAAAAAATTGTAACAATATATTGAACAGCATACCCGCAAGAAAGCAAAATTGTTGGAGTAGGACACTTGCAGCCAAGTTCGTGCTTAATTCAGATGAAAGAAAACAATTAAGAATTGTTCAAAACAATTTTTCATAATACGGAAATTAAATGTGAATTGATTAACATTCATAACTTCCCTAATACCATTTTGCCCAGACATAAAATAGGTAACCAAATTGTGCTTGATTTTGGCATACAGCTCAAAGAAAAATCTTGTTTTAATGTTCTGCTGTATCTATGAAATAATATAAACTAAATAGGCCTACCTAGGTAGTCCTTCACGCTCAGCGTGAAAAGAAACTAGCTAACAAATCGACATTGTTAAGTGTGTCATATGTATTTTTTAACTAGTAGCATGGAATCCATTTGCAGCTACCAAGAAAAAATATGCAGAGGAAATTTATTTTGATCGACCAAAATTTCTTTTCTAGAATTTTCTAAAATGGTGCCGCACACAATACCGGAACGGATCAGAACGGAATTTCCAAAATCGGAATTCATCTGAATAGTAACGAGATTAATCTGTTCGAGAACGAGTCAGCTTAAAAAAAAAAAAATAGTTGGTTGACAGAAGTGGATGCGTGTAGTTCTTACAACTTAACTGATATTTAGTTTTTCCGCGATGAGTGATAAGTTGATAGCAGGGAAGAGGAAGTAATGGTAGAAGATGGTAACCAAGTATATATCTAAAAAAGAAAAAAATGAAAAAACTGCAGATCCATGACATAAATGCAACGAGAGAAACAGAGGGAGATATTTAGTGATATTTAGTGATCACTCACCTAAAACATGACCATAAAATGTCTGGGCTTTTATTGCTATGGTTCGTATATATTGATTTAAAAGTATACAAATATTTATAAAAAATAATAATAATAATTACTAAACTTTTAAATGTAACTGAACATACCAGTTTCAGTCAAGGTTTGTGATATCACTTCACTTCCCACGTATTTTCTTTCCTCGCAGTGTTGTAAAAATAATGGTCACTTACCTAGTGTAAAACAGGGTACCTTTTGCACAAAGCAACAAACTTTCTGTTAAGTGGCATTTTCAGCTGGGACCGCTTCAACACAAACACAACACACCAATGGGAACTGACGTTAGATGCACCAAGTAAGTGTTGTCTGAGCTGAAAAGGGATTAGACTGCACACGCACGGTCTTTCAGAACGCTTCGGAATCAGTCAAATATTGTTGGCTAGCGATCTGCCTCGCTTCCGTTCCAGAATGAAATGGCGCTTCTGATCCGATCTATTCCGCTGTATGAGTTGATGTGCGTTGTTACATTTAGATCCATGCAATTGGATTTTTCCGGTCGTTCCGTCCCGATCCGTTCCAATATAGTGCGCGACAAGTTTAAGGCTCCCGCCTACCTGGCGCTTGAACTGCGTTGCAGAGTGATTTAAGTACACGTTTTTTCCACGAAACAATTAAACGTGCGTCCAATGTGCTGTTCTACGAAATGAACACACTTCAGACGAGGGCTGTGGAGTACTTTCAAAATGTCACGCATGTTACACACCATTTCAGAGTACTTCAAAACTGCTAAAAACGGCTTTTTCAAACTGCTATATCGCAAACTATACGCATCAGATACATACAAAACTACCCAAGGGCCCTGCACTGAACCATTCTACAGACATGCCACCAAAAGAATAATAGGGGCACCCCTGAAATTCCAACAGGTACACGCAGTACGATTAGAACACTGCACGCCAGTTCAGAGCCTAGCGCCTAGAGGCGATGGCGCACTTGATGTGCGTGGTAGTGTCGTCCTTATTGATCCCGCGCTTCTCGGCTTCAAACGTGGAAAAAAGCTCCAGTTCGGCGGGAGCCTTAAGACTTCAGAACTACATATTCTTGTAAAACTTTAAAACGATGTAAACCTGTAACATAAGTCGCATGAAACACCTGGCTGTTATTACGACGTTACTTTTCACATTAACATTAAATTATGACTTTAATTTTTGAAATTGATATTGCAATTTTTGTGAGCACAATTTTATAAACACTTAGGGGGAGCCTTCTCCGACTATGTTGAACTCTTGGTTTTTCTAGCTTGTTAATGTTTTAAATTAGAAAATTCCGAAAGTACGCATACACTCAACAAGCTATTGACCATACACTGCAGTTCAGCAAGACAAGGGAACTACGAACTCATAATTACGTCACAATATTAATTCTGCCAAAATTTAGCTAAATCAATATTGTGAGATAAATACGAGTTCGTAATTTAGTTGTTATGTCTGTGCTGCTTTTTTTTTTTTTTTTTTTTTTTNCAAAAACATAAACAAACTAGAAAAACCGAGAGTCCAGTATGGCGATGGAAGGTTCCCTTTATGGCTCCCGCCTACCTGAGCATTTTTCCGCGTTTGAGGCTGAGCAGCGCGGGAGCGATAAGGGCGACACTTCCACGCGCATCAAGTACTCCATCGCCACTAAGTTCGAGATAGTGTTCGCCATCTTGGATTATATCATGGACACCATTTTGTTCTCAGCCACCATCTTGCTTCTGGTTGCCATCAAGTTTCGACTGCCATCTTGTTTCTGGCTGCCATCTTGTTTCCGACTGCCATATTGTTTCTGACCACTATCATATTTATGCCCATCATTTTTTTTTAGTAAATAATTTTTTTATTGGTTTTTTCTTCTGCTATAGTTAGAATTAGTCACTATTCGATCTAATGGCATCCCCATCTTTGTTAGAATTAGAATATTTTCTCAATTAGTCACACTCTATCCACCATACATATGTAAGACTTAGAAAAACATGTATACCTCTAGAAAACTGAATATTTTCTGACTCATGTAGGACTCTGAACATTTTTCATTTAGTCACTTTCATTCCATCTTGTGTAGGATTTATCCACTCATGAATAAATTTAGAAAATGTTGCGCTTATGTATGACTTAGAATATTTACATGTGTAGGAATTTACAAGAATTCTTGTGTATCTAGCTTACATATTTTTCTACACTCATCATTGTACTCGGTATTATAATTTTTTTTTTCATTTCCTCACCTTTATTGTACCTTGTGTAGGAAATCGCAATTATTATTTCACTTTCACATACAAAGTGTTTTTGTATATTTTGATCGTGTAGGAGGACTGTTGCATCTGATGCCATTTAACAAAAATAAATCACAGTTATATAAATTTAAAAAATAATAGTTGGAAATCTTTATTTACAAAATATTTTTTTAAACGTATATTCACAAGTTCAAGATAAGAAAATATTGCAGTTTATTTACATACAGGCTTTCTCAATTTGTTTTGTCACTTCAACATTGATTATATCCCATCCATGGCGATGATGTGATGCTCCCTGAGATGTCTAATGATGCAGTCTTGATGTCTCAGAGTCTCACGATGATGTCTCCAACACTCTCTGCAACCAATATCATAATGTTCTTGTAGGAGCAGGTGGAGTTATGCATTATTTTTGCCGGCATTCTCCGATGTTACAGGCGAGGATGGTGATCTCAATGCATTATCGCTACAAAGTAGAGGACTCAATGCTTCATTTCCAGGTGACGATGGAGTCTCCACATCTAGTGAAGATGTTGGGCTGGATGCAGGCTGAAATTCTTCACCTCCTAAGCATACTGCAATGCCGGGAGTGGAAGGCATATAGCGAGTCGTATAGCTCATTTCTCCAGTCGGACCTCTTGAGAAAAATGTAGTCGGTCCACAACTGCATCTGAATGTATATGCTCTTCCAAGCTATCTTATCCGCCTTTTACATATTCCAAGATAAAAATGTTGGTTAAGCAACCAGCAAGACTAATGTAAACACATGCTCCCAACATATCATAGGCTATTCGCACAAGAAAATTATATTTATCAGTAACGTCAGAATTTGACAGCCATGTGTCATAGCTTGAATCAAAGCCAAGTCACTGTACCAAAACTGTATTTTCTTATATGACAGAACTTTCTCAGTTAAATAACTATGCAGATACTTCGTAACTTGTATCTATTCACTCTAAGATCTGCCTCATATTGGCTGCCCTCTCATGTATTCTAAATAATATGATCCTGGTTCATAAAAACATGTGTATTAGTTTGAAAATTTCTGTGCTGCGATTTGAAATGTAACTTTTGGCAAATACATTATTTTGCTTAGATATCCTGACATATTCTCTAACCTTCGCCTTTGGTGTTTATGCGTGTCCAATTTCTTCTCATTTTTTAAAACTGATTGATGCAGCGAATCGTTTTAACATGAACAGGTTTAATTCCAGCTGTGCGATGTTTTGTTCTAGTGTATTCACTTACAAGCCGAGGTAAAATTTCTAGCCACTCGTAACTTCCTTGCGCCATAAATTCTCACCACATTTTTTTCCTTTAGTGTCTGAAATGCCAGCCTTAATCATCGAGTAATGGTCGATGTTACATTTGGCCATTAAGACTCGAAATGAAGGATTATAAAATGTTTTGCCAAGATCTGTTTGCAAATTTTTGAGAAAATTTTTATGAGGTAAACCAATTTTCATGGCTTTAGTCACATCTTTCTCAGCTTACATCTTGACTGGAACTGCCCATGCATACTTACTGTAACAGTCAATGACTGTCAATATATATTTATATCCCTAATTCTCTCATGAATATGGAATCATTTCCATCAAGTCAGTTTGATACAGATCTCTCTTTTCAAACAACAGCACTTTACACATGTGGAATATACAACAGGCAGGCCTGTGGAGTTCACATACGATTACAGCACAATACATTATTGTATGTAGCCGCCCTCCCGCAACTCTTCTAAAATAGAAATTATTTCGTTTTTGTGATAATTGTTTTCAGCTCTCTGTGAGGCTATTTAGACGTAAAAGGTCCACTAATTTATTATTTGCATTGCAGTACATGTAATCGAAACATCTTCCATTTTCGATTTTATTCTTCAGTTTATTTTCAAGCTACTACCAGCCACGCCTTCTATATCTGGGAAAAGCCAAGACACAATAGCAAATTTCGGATAGTCGGTGTCTTTGTATGCGTTACTTGCTTGCTTATTATTTTTTTTAAACTCGCTCGTAAGTGTTAGCAGATGTTTATACTGTTTTAATGCTTTGCGAAGCTATGTGCCATGCTCTGATTTAAACAATATCTCGTTGAGTACAGTGCGGCATGAATGGTTACATTACCAATTTGTATGGTGTCGTCGGAAGAAAAATTATTATTATCTTGTGCCTAAAAACCATTTGTTATTGCATCTATTCACACCATATGTTGTATCTTTAAACATATGCAAGTAGGAATTCAAATATTAATGTTGACTGTTGTGCTTTTCTCACCGACACCTTTTTTATGTACCCAAACAAACAAAGATAAGTCAATATCATCTTAATTTCCTGCTGGTTCCGATTGATTTGCTGTTGCTGCATCATTGAGTTCCAACTTAACTTTCACAGCCATTGCTGCAGGTCTAAAATTATCCAAACATGAAGTAACCAGGCTGAATAATACTTTGTTTATTCTGTCTCACTCTGCTCAAGCTATCTTAGTTGATTAATGCTTTGTACATACATTCTGAACCACACTATGTAATTTCTCTGCGATAGCCGACATTTTACTGATTGTAAACACAACATACAGTATGCTTATATATACTTTCAAGATGTAGTAGGCTTAGAGTTTGGTACAACAGGTATTTGTGTAGCAGAGACAACTAGGGCAGGTGGTTGGTTCGATGTCAATTGCGCATCTTCTACCGATGGAAAATACTTGGCTGGATTTCGCATTTAACCAGCATATATTTGACATTCTTCATTACGCACAATGTTCTTTAACACTGATTCAAGTTTGTTGTCAGTTATCTGCTCTTTGATGATTTCTTTAATTATAGTACTTTTCATCTTCTATTTTAGCATTGATAGTGTTCAATACAGCATACCCTAAGGTTTCTCACATCTGGTTTTGCTATCTAATGACTCCTGCAGCAAAGTTAAAAAGGTCGAAATTTCCACATTCATGTGGGGCATATTAGCTACATTTTTATCTTGTTTTGTATAACCTATGTTTTGAAGCCGTTTTCCAGCGGCCCTGCAGTGCTCTTCCACTATACATGTGTGACAGTCAGTCTGTGCCCATCGTTTCACTACATTGTAACCGCGTTTGGATATAATAAACTTTATTGCTTACTAAAGCACTATTACAAACTGATTAAATCCACACCTGTACCAACCCTAAAGTAGAGGGAAGTATTTACCTTACATATAATGAACAAGAGCAGAAGCAAGAGTGGGAGCAAGCGTTACCAAGCCTTCTGATGATGATTTTGATGATGATATGTATAGTTTTGTATTAAGCAAATGCCTGCATATTCAGATATTGAAATATCTCCAAGTTAAGATTCCGAGCAAAGTGTTCCCCACAATATCACCACTGCACTAAAGCATAACTTCCAAACCCTATTCTTTGAGCAACTCAAAAGTGTCCCCTTCATCCTGTCACAAGATGACTAAATGTTCACTATTTCGCAGTCTGTATCAGACTGATTAAAATATATATAAGTGTATGCTTATATACATTGTGATGTCTCATACAGATAAGAGGAGTCACAGAGGGTCTTCGTCCTGGAATAGGAGAACTATAGGTTTCACTCTTTCACAGTCTGTATGAGACTAACTCGAAAAATGGATCCTTCAAACTACAAGTTCTATTACATAAAAATACACTCAGCGTATCGACGAGCGTGTTAAAAACATCACAGACACAATCCGAGCGGCTATGGACCAATTCATACCACGCAAAACATTCACTGTGAAACCCAGGACACTTCCCCAACAGATCCGCGACTTAATTACAGCGCGCAACACCGCCCACCGCCCCTGGCAGCGATCTGGTTCTCTACACTTCAGAGGGAACAGTATCAGAGCCTGCAGACCCTGATCANTATAGGCATGCCGAGTGGCACGAGAAAGTGGCCAAACTCTAGACGCAGGGCAACAGTCTCTGGAAAATGACACGAGGGCTCCTAAATAAGCCAGCACACATGGACCCCCTCCCCAGCCTCCTTAAGGGCCCAGCGCACTAAGCCTACACTCTATCAAAGAAGGTAGACTTGCTGGCGGAGACATTTGCCACTGCCTTCTAGCGTAGCATGGATCCCTCCGATCCAGCACATAATAGAGATATCGACCAACGAGTTGAGGCCCTAATGGCCACAGTCCCGAGGTCGCTTCCCACTCTCACAAGTGGGGCAGAAGTGAAGAAAATCGTGCGTAGTTTGAAGCCATGCAAAGCCCCGGGGTACGACAAAATACAAGCAATTGTTTTAAAACACATGCCTCTGTCCACCCATGATACATTAGCCCAGTGCATAAGTGGCATAATGCGCACACATTACTTTCCCACACAGTGGAAGAGCTCCCAGGTCATACTTTACCCAAAGCCTGGAAAAGATCCCACTCTACCAAAGAACCGCAGACCCATCATTCTGCTAGCATACTGTCAAAAATCGCCCAGCATGTCATTCTTAGGCGAATGCAGTTACACATAGAAAGAAACAATATCCTGCCCAATGAGCAGTTTGGTTTCCGCCGCAAACATTCCACAACACAACAATTGGTTCGCATTGTGGAACACATTACTCATGGCTTCGACCAACGCAAGTACATAGCCGCAGCGTTCTTGGATATTGAGAAGGCATTCGACCCACTCTGGCACGTGGGACTTGTTTACAAACTACACAGAGCAGGTATACCTGACTGCTACTCACACCTTTTACATTCATACCTCAGTGATCGCAACTTTATAGTAGCAGTTCCTGGGGACGAAATCACAACCACGCCCTATACAAACAGGGGTACCACAGGGCTCACTCGTATACCCTGAACTGTTAACTTATACATCTCAGACATGCCTAACACATGTGATGCACGCCTCGCTTGCTGTGCGGACGGCACAGCCATCCTTTCCTCCTCCACGCGCGCCCCCATAGCAGTAGCCAAAGTACAAACTGCACTAGACGCTATGGAACACTGGTTTAAAACATGGCGCATCAGATAAATGTGGGCAAGTCGGAGGCTGTGGTGTTTACGAGATGCAGAATACCTCCAGACTTGACCGCGCCTAGGCTATTTAAAACGCCCATACTTTACCAAAACCAAGTTAAATACCTTGGAGTTATACTTGACTCTAAGTTAACTGGTGAGCGCACACAGTGGCTAAACTGAAATGGGCTACAGGCCACCTTTCTCAGCTATACCCCCTAATTAACAGTGGACGTAAAATGCCAACCAAAGCAAGTTTAAATATCCCCTTCTCCGCAAACACATTAAGCATCGGGCAGAACAATTTTACAAATATGTTGCCACAAACACAAACCCCCTGATGTCTGCCCTAGGTAACTACGACCAAGAGGTGCATTGGAAATACAGGAGGCCTAAACACATCCTGTGTGAAAATCCCCCTTAATTAATAATCACACCAAATTACCAAGCTGACCACTACACCCGACTCAACGACGAGCCGAACCAACCTGGAACCAGAATACCAGCAAGATCCATCAGACCGAAGTATTTACAAGAAATCGACAAGATTCGTGCATCAGGAACAGTCGCGCTGTGGGACAGTGTATGCCACTATGTACGCCCAACCTCCGACAGCCCATCCATGGCGACTGGTAGTGTGGTCTCTGGTACACCGCTCAACACTGGTGCCCACAGCAGGCTGACACGTTCGTGTCGATTTCAGTTGTGCTGAGGAGGAACCTGTGCTGGTATGTTATGGCCCTACCCCGATGACTGTGTGTTCTCTGCCTCACAAGCGAACCTATCAGTCGACTGACCGCGTCGCTCAAACATCAAGATATCCAGAAATAGCGAGACGACTACACCTACCTCACGCTGCCTGACAGATGGCAGCAAGAGGAAGCGGGCTGAAGGAAAACCTCGCCCGCCTTCGGGCAACCACCTGGGGACAAAATTCTTTTACAGTTGGATTACGAGACCCCCTACCTTGCTCGTCATTATCTTTCGCCTTCGTACACTTCCTAACACTACATGNAACAGATGGCAGCAAGAGGAAGCGGGCTGAAGGAAAACCTCGCCCGCCTTCGGGCAACCACCTGGGGACAAAATTATTTTACAGTTGGATTACGAGACCCCCTACCTTGCTCGTCATTATCTTTCGCCTTCGTACACTTCCTAACACTACATGTTAAACATCGCATGAATTATATATTTTCCTTATTCCTGGCATTAAGAACCCACCTAGCATATATATCGTCATTGATTTCCTCCAGCGGCCTCGCCGGTTTACCATGACCCTTCCACGGGCTTAGTCCTAGTTTAATTGGAAGGGAGGGCCAGGCCACAAACGTTGGCTCGGCCCTCTAAAACCTCACTTGGCGGATTGATGCATGTTCCTCCAACACCCAATTTTTGTTTGTAGGCGTATAGCCGTAGGGCCCGGCACACACCTAGAATCTACTCCCCCTCCTAACACCAGAAGTTAGCCTACTAACATAGGGTGCACCTCTTCAGGGCCACCAAAAAAATAAAAATTATATATTTCAAAATGCTTTTAGTTCAGTACGTTGTGATGCCTCTTAGAAGTAAGAGCAGAAACAGACTCGTGAACACACTTATAAACAACTCGTAATTTGAACTCCACAAACCAGGCTACAATTACCAAGATAAAAAAACGACTCGCACATCGTGACTGAGGTATTAACTCCATGGAAGAAGTCTGTAAGGATCACGACATAGTGTACACGGACAGTAATAAATTGGGAGACAGACATACTGCCAACGAAGTTCTAGCTAACAAAGCAAAGAAGATCGTAAAAATCGGCACAGTCTAATTTTGGGGAACGACTCGCTGCATGGACTATCTCAGAGATCATTAAGAATAAAGTTAAGTGGGGAATGGGTATGCGAACGAAGTGCAGCAAATCACGAACCAAGTGTAGCAAATCTATAAGCAAGCAAACTACACCGATCAAAAATATAAAAAGTAAGACTCAGAGAAAAATAAGCAAGAAGTAAGAAAGTTTCCTGTCTTTAATCCTCCTGGCACTAGTTGTTCTGGTTGGTCAGGTTGGTGGAGTAATCAGTATTGTCAGCAGATCAGTGAATACAGTCAAGTACAAAAAAACCACAGGAAGTAATTATACGTCACAGCAAGAAGAAGGGGGCAGTCGCCAGTGGATCAAAAAATGGAAAAGGTCTTTACCTACGACCATGCCATGTAAGAGGCAGAATAAGAAACAAATAAAAGGATAAACCATAAAGTCATTACCCTATCGATTGCATTGGATTAGAAAAATTTGCTCACAAATTACAAATAACATATTCTTGTGGCGTGTTCATGCGAAATCGCTTACCTCACTAACACAGAAATAATGAATCTGCAATTATAAATCTAGATTTTTCCAAAGACTGCGAAACACCCTGATCTGCTTACAAGAAATAAGTTGGAGTCAGCCGAATATTATGACAGTTTCGGGAACTTGAGACCATCATTAGAGTTGCATAAGTATTTGTGCGGAGTTATACTTGTGCATAACGACAACACCGTCCGATTGCCTAATGAGTGGAGATGTGGCTACCTGCATATGTGCTTTCTTTCGAAGCAATATATCAATCCTACATATATATTACCATGCATCAGTCACGTCTATCACCTTGATGTTAACAGGTAAAAGCTCTAAATCGCGAGCCGTGCATTTCCCACCTCAGGTGCTGGATCGAGCATGAAGTATTACATTGGTGGATTTTCATACATATTTCTCAGTACCGAACACAGACCCTTCAAACTGCAAGTTCCATTACAAAAAAATTAATGTCGTTGAAAAAATATATGTGCTCATAGGCTGATATGAGGTAGAATATATTTCTGCATATATCAAGCAAGCATTGCAACCAGATGTGACAATTTACTACAGGGAAACACAAACACTCTGAAAAGCTAAATTATGTGTAGTCACAGTATCTATTTTTTCCATCATGACACCTTAGCAACCATGCTAGACTTCGAATGCAGGATGTATAAGGGCAGTAAATCACATGAATCCATGCTGCCAGTAAATGTGATGCCTGGGAACATTATAAGAGTGGACTGCAATTTGGTGTGTTTAGCATGCTAATTTATCTCGGGTTCATAGTTCCTGAAATACTCAAATCTCTCATTTATACTTCTGTACTGGCGAAGAGCATCCAGGAATTCATAGTTCACATAGTTGACCAAGACAGACGGCTTATGAATTTTAGAGGCAAAGATATAACGTTGCACTTGCACTTGAAGAGAGATAGGTCTCAATTTTAGGGAGAAGAAAGTCTATCAATTAAATTTCGCCACCAAATCTAAGTTCAGTATGCTGTGAGATGTCAGACATGTGCTAATGTCGACTACCTGAAAATTCTCGGATTCAAAGTCTGTAAGAATGAATCCAGAAATACTGCATGTGAAGAAGGCCATTAGTTACGAAAATTAAATTACCAAAATGCAAATTCATTCCTATTTACCATATATTCCAGGACCATTTAGCCTACACTCTGGGGTGTGGATTTCAGCAAAAAGTCAAAATATTTATACTGTACCATGTAATTCGTACTTGAGGTTCAGGGGCATTATTACAAAGTCTGGAGGTGCTGTTTTGAAACTACCAAGATTATTCGAAATGGCATACTGCATATGATAAACAGAATACCCCATGAATTAAATAGGATTGAGCTCGACCAGACAAAAGATGTTGCATGACCATCACCATGAAAAACTATCTTTCGCTCACACATAACCAATTACCCGCAGCCAAAATGGCTGGATGGAGTATCGAAAATGATTACGAGCTACTGGTATATAAAGGTTGAAGTTATTAAATATATGTCTCACTGGTTATGTTGCTGGGTTATGCAGAAGACTACGAGCACGTCATGATTAATTCAAAACAGGAGTCGATCATTGTGTTGGCAGACACGCAAATAAATGTGTGATTCAGGATATTGCTGGAAATCCAGAAGCAGTGACATTGTCAGTACAAACGATCGAGCCGTTACTGCCATTCTAAGTTGAAGTAAATAAATACGTCCGAACGTATAAAATTGCTTAAATTATTCGAGAAAGGCTTAAATATCGATGTTACATTTGGCGAATGTTGTCTAGAAACATGCCCAACCCTACCACGGACCCTAAATGTGAATTGGAATGTCAAGTATAGTTTTGCTGCAGAGAATCCTCGGTGTGTTATCGTAGCATTTCAAACCAGCAAGCAGAATACAATCAAAGCTGACTGTTCAAAGTTCGACCATATCAAAAAGTAAGAACTTCAAATTATTCCTGTACTTGGAAATGTACCCATACTTGGACATGAACACCGACTTCAGTATTGGAACCTTTGTGTTTGCTTACCAGATGTAAGTACAGTATCAGCAAGCATATTATGATCACATACAATTACCGGCATTGGGATCGGGCGACTTTGAGAAATTAGCTCCTCTGTTTCATGTAAGCAGGCAAAACGATCGCATAAACATGGGCATGATTGACTACCTATAGGATCGAAATTATTACTATAGTCCATTCACAGTTTCTTCGGATGTTTTGAAACGAACCTTTGATAAATCACCCTAACAGTAACTGTCAACCTGTTTTTTTAATAACTTGTATACCAGAAATATGTAACACTGTGATTAACTTTAAAGTATTATATTCTTGAATTAATGAAACTTTAACTTAGAATCTTCTATAACTTGTAATATTTATTTCGTAATAAATATGAATTAAAAACAGTGAGAGCAGCGATGTGTTGACAGCGGCTAATAAGAAATAGTTCGCAGTTAAAATATTGTTTTAACCTAGGTTTTTGGTATGCTATTTGTAAATTAAACGTTGCCTATTGACATTTTTAAATTTTTAGGTAGCACTTAAGGAAATATATTTCATTCTTACAGTTAAAAATATCAGCAGAAATTACCGTGTGTAGGCCCTAGTGACGTGGTGTTTTTTTTCGTCCGAGGAATAAACTTGAATAGGAGGAGCGAAGCTTGTCACACTCTCTCTCTCTCTCTCTCTCTCTTTCTCTCTCTTTCTCTCTCAGAAAGTTTCGCACCGCTAGTAGTAGCATGCAAATTAAATATGTTTTCAATTATAGCATATTTCATACTTATTACAGCAAAAATTATGATTTTGAATTTGTAATTTACAACTGAAACGAGATTTTATTGTTTGAATACTTATAAAATGTTTAGATGTGATGGTGGGACTGTTACAAATCCGAAGTTGGCAACAAAAGTGCGGCGACATAACGATGGCATGGCGTGTTGCTCTTGGCTGAACGAAGTGTTATTTTTCTTCCTGCAAAATATACTTAAAAATTACCGCATCAAGTTTGTATATGTTGTGTTTTATAAGCCTACTTAGACATGTTACGATGTTGTGATAGATTTGTTGTTCCACGGTAGGAATAAATATACTGTACATGCGTCGTGACCACTGTGTGTGAAAGGGTGTGGTTGCATCTCATGCTGAGTCAGTGAGTGCGTGATTGCAAATATTGGACTTGCGAAATTTATACATTTTAACCGTGAACTGTTTTATAACGAAATTAATCATTTGAAAGTCACGTCTGTTTACTTATTACAACTATGTAACTTCGCTCTAGGTGTTTGAAACACAGTTGTGTAACGTAATTACATTTATGTAATTAGAATGTTTGCACACAATCCCAACAAAATGCTAAGCCCAGCCAGGTAAATTTAAATAAATAATTAAGTAAACATACAAAACAGTACTTACCAATGCATAGAAATGTGAGCGGAATAAAAGTTACGATAGGCTTATTTGTGTGCATTTTGGCCACTATATCTTAAGTTTGTCGCTGCTACATACAAAAAATTTGTGACACGAGGTGCGTGTTTGAATTCACGGTGTCTTTTCGTTGGACTGGTTGTTCCTTCGTTTTAATTTTTATTACAACTGTGGCCGTCCTTTTAATGAAATAACCCAAAACATATTAATAAAATATATTAAATACTACAGTTCTTTCCCCCACAGTTGTAACAGGGTTAAACACAGTCGCGGCAAAATATTAGTATGTTTTATGTGTAATGTTCTATATCGTATTTAACAAATATGTTAACAATGTAAAATAATAACCTTAAGAATTATCGTCAATACAGGCATTGTTAAAAAGTCATAAAGCTGAACTAAATATCGTTATAGGTCTAACTTGTGAATACTCGTACGAAATGGTTTTTGAAATATGACAGAATTCTTTGGACAGCTGAAAACAGTAAACAAAGCATTTGACAGTTAAAATGTAGAAGTCACATGACTGTTTATGTTTACATGTAGTGGAAGGATACGTAATCAGTAACCAAAAGTAGAACTTTAGCAGGGCTTCCGAAAAGTGTGACGTAACCGTGAATGGCCAATATATACAACATACCTACTGGTACACAGTCCTATGCTTTCATAATACAAGACCGCTGGACTCCATACAATGTGAGAGAGAAAATGGTTAAAATACTGGCATAAGTTATGAAGGTAGCTCAGTTGCTCTTTAGCCTCTGCTAGGTTCACAAGTACTTAAAGACTATCCTCGCAAGTAGGATTCATCATAAAGGAAATCAATGTGGCCTATGCCGAGCTGTCACAAATTCCTACATCTATTCTCATTGCTTCTGCTTAACAGAAAATCCAAATCACTAACAAATGGCTTACAAAATACTACCACGAGCTACATTGGTAGGAAGGTGGTATGAAATATGACAATATTAAAAGCATATTTTCTGAAAAGTTCAGAGATGAAGATGTCTTTGTGACAGGACACGAGCAGAAGAGGTGGCTGCGAATATATTGTTCGGGAAACATAAAAATAATAGACTTGCAAATATGGTATGGCTGCCCATCTTTACGTAACTTGAATCTGATCTACAGGACGCCGGACCATATCTGCACTGCTTGCGAGTAGGTCTGGACATTTTCTCGCGAGAATGTCTTGCCGCTAAGATAATTGAGTATCGATTATGAACCATATGCTTGTTATGAAAAAGATGAATCGTATGCTGATTGCGAAACAAAGAATGAGTTATATGTTGATGATAGAAGAGGGAATGAGTCATCAGGCAATGTCATATGCAAGCAAGATACGTTCTTACAGGAACGAGAGCAAAGAATTACATGGAAATTAACAGAGTAAAAATTATGTCAGTCGTGCTGTAGCTCTAGTGGTGTAAACATGTATGCTACTTTCAACCCGTTAGATGTCGAGAAGTATGGAGACGTCGATAAGTATGGAGACATTACCATAGACTATCATCGTGTGCATATTAAGCTGGCTGGACTCCCCGAACAAGCACACGCGTGCAGCGTTTTAGATCACTGGGTAAGCATCAATGAGGAGGAAAATAGTATTTTCAGCTTGGGTCCAGTACCATGTTTTTTTTTTACCTGCCCAGTGTACCACCACCAACCAGGCTCGAAGCTGCCCTGTGCCACTAGTGATTTGATAAACCAAACACTTGAATTAAGTTGGGGGCTCCACCAAAATATTTTACGAACTCTGGCAACCAGAAAGCTATGAAATTACTTGGTGGTCTGAGCATTGCAATGGTGGATATCACACCACCATTTTGAACCATGGTAGAACTACATACATGGGAGACCATGTGTTCGCCACTTACCTGTAATGTACATTGTAACAACACAAATCTAACTTTTTCTGTTGGCAATTTTTCATATGTATTTAATGAGATACAGATAAGTAATTTCATTTCTCATTTAACTGTTTATTATGGCAACATTACGAAGGATATTTATTGTTTTTGCACTGCATGCTTTTTGAAAGAATTATTGTTTTATTTTTGAAGACGAGTTATTCCGATTTTATGGATAAATTGTTTTGCGTTCGGAGGCCATCAGCTACTTGGAGTTTGTTAACAGTTTCTATGACAATTTATGATGTGTTACAGAATCTGTGATCTAGCCCTCTTGTGATAGGTGGGTTTATCGAATGCGTTTTTAAGTAAGTAATTTTGAGAATGCATACTTAGCCTTCTTGATTTTCGCCAGGCAGGAAGTCGACCCAATGGATTTGACCTGGTAGGATTTTATTTTATGTTCTTATATATATTTCACGAGTCTGCCATGCATAAAAGGTTGTCCCAATGCGGCGAAGACGTATTCGGTCGACAGAGAGAACAGAGTCTGTCCAGACAACGCACACGAGTAATATTTAGGGTATTAATATTTGTACTACTCTCTGTCTCATGTAACTTGGCAAGATTTTAACAGTTCGACGAAAGTAGCACCAACATTTACTTTTCGTTGATGTATACTTTCGCCATCAGCTGGTGAGTCAAGTGGTGTCTGTAATGCTTTCAGCTAATCCACTTGTTATTGTAATGCTAAACAAATGTTACGGCATCTTTCTAAATAATTCTTGGATTATAAAAGTAAAAATAGAAAACCTTGCAAAAAAACTAAATATTTGTTAACTCTTAATGTTAGGGGGTTACATGGGTGGTGTTGAGAGCCCCCACCTTACCTCGCTTACCAGATTAAGGGGTGGACTGATGAATTTTCCCGGCGCCATTACTCAGTGAGCATGAGTTAATTGAGAGTCGTGAGGTCGACGGCTCTTAGGTCCCTGGAGTCCTCTGAAGGTCTGTGGTGCTGGTAGATGTAGATGGTGCACGTAATCAAATATACCTAGTGTGTTTTCACTATTACATTGGTGAGGTTGTGAGCCACCTCACACTCGTTTGCTTACACTTGTATTGTACTGCAAGTGGGTGCAGCACTGTAAGTACCCACAGGGGGTTAAAACAAATTAAATGTCAGCATGGGCTTGAAAAATGTTCTTGTTTCCTTGTTGTACATGTGCACTTACGCTAATATATACAAATTACGTGGACCTGGCACTCGACCGCATGGTAACAAATGAGGAGAAAAGCAGTTTAGGCCATGAATGATTAAGTTGAAATATATGTGTGATGTGTTAAGCCCTGGATAATATCGAAGAGGGCAGACGGTCAACCCCTCGGCACGAAAAGAAAGAAAAAACTACATGACTACTGAAATGAAGTGGTTGCAGCAAAGTTTGCTGGTGCCGAGGGGGTCCGCGCGGAGCCAGACTCCCGTTCTGCCAGTCGGTCCTAGTGCTGGAGTCAGACTGAACACCATGGTGTCGGCTTCCGCTTAGCGTGGCTCAGCCGGCACCAAAAATGCGTGGATAATACACTCAGCACTCTTATGACTAAACAAAATTGTACACAATAAAATTACATTACAGAAATACATGTTGTAAACATACCCGTCTCTAATTAAATGTTAGTTATGTCTGTGAATGTGACATCATGGGGTATGTCACCGCACTAAAGAATAAAATTTAAAGAAATTAAGGCCATGTTAGGCAGTCTGCTGAAAAGGAGAAAATATATACACTTTGATACACTTGAAAAAAATAAATAATTTAAATGAATAAAATATGTGTATAAAAAACGGCCATGCCACTGCCTGGCTGGTGTCACCTAGATGGTGTGACTGCGGAGGTGTAAGTGGTCACGAGAGCACACATGGACGTCTGGTTCACATCACTTTTTAAATTTAGTAGAGACAAGTGAATTTGAGTTAACATTTACGAGACGGTAATTGTAGTTCTTATTACACACTGGACATTACAGCTAATATTTTAAGACTGGAAACATAAGTAATTCGGGGAACTTGCTTGACAACACACTTTGCACTTTCATTCGTCAAAAAACAACTCGCCATCCACTTTTGCAAAGCAGTTATTCCTCATAGAACTGATACTAAACAACTTCATTTGGAAAAATGTGGCGTGGAGTAACATAAGAAATGTTTAAAAACTACCCATGCATGTCACGCTTTCTTCGCTTTATTAACGCAGTATAGTAACAACACGAAAACAAGAATATGATTTTCTGGAAAGAAAAAAACATGGCATATAATGGACGTAGGTGTAACAATTACCAGCTCAGTGGAAATTTCTAGTAATCAAAATCGCTGTATACAGAAATACATGTTACTTTAAAAATTATACTGAGCTCGCGGAAAAATATAACAATCGGTATCCACTCGTAAATTTGTTTATTTTACACAAGAAAGCTATTTTGCTGGCTGATAGTGTTTCGGGAGCCAGCTAAAGCACATTTAATATAAGAAGGCCACATTCTGACAGTCAGTGAGTGGCAGCTTGAAATATTCAAAACAAACAACGTGCCATTTACAAAATCCTGTATCAGCTGATGCACGAACGAACATAAATAATATTACGTTGGCTATTCTGAGAGCACTGCCAACGCACATCAGACAAGCAGAAAATACGCGGATAAGAAAGAGTTCGTAGATTAATTAATACATTTTATTTTACATGGTCATATAACAGCAGTTTTTAGTTTTAGAAACGAAACTTCGTTATATAATAGTAATGTATATGTGTTCAAAATGAGATGCACAATAAAACGATCCGTATCCAAATGTAACGAAAAAATCGAAACCTTTTTCATGTTTCAGACTCTCCAACCATATGCTGCCATCTTGTGAGGTACAGGAGCGCCATCTGTTACAACACGCACTTTCATGTTATATGTTATCCATATCCCGAACTACACCCAGAAACATATTATAGTTTTGTCGTTTAAAATTACGTATTTACGCTCATATACAAATGGTTTTATTTTCCTGTGAGCTCCATATAATTTTTAAAGTAACATATATTTCGTGTACAGCGTTTACGAACGACCCTACACACGTCCTCCAAGCTCAGTTTACGAATGCAGCGTCACCCAAGAAGTTCACCAATTGCCACACGTNATACTTGACACTCCAGTTGATGGCGAATGGGTACATAAACGAAAAGGCGCGGCGATTGACAACTGTCAAGAATGTGGCCTTCTTATATGGTACACAGTATAACAGATGGTAGCAGCACGTTGGTATACCTCTTGATCCTGTATTTTTAAAAGTTAACTTTTCTCTCATTACTGGCTCGAAACGACACGAGTTTGAAATATATTTCGACAAATTATTTCATAAATAATTCAACAATAACCTGCAATATTTTTGTAGGTTTTTGGAATTAATATCAAGCATGTATGAATGGCATGGTGCATGGGGGTACGACGTAAAAAGAACTCCCAGTGTTTGAAGTTATATTTCATTTGAGTATGGGCCGTTTTAATTTGCATTTCATTTTGAACACATCTACATTATTACTTTGGCACGAAGTTTAGTTTGTAACACTAACAACAGCTGTTTTGTAAACACATAAAATAAAATGTTTTAATTATGTGGGAACTCTTTCTTATGCGCGTATTTTCTGTTTGTCTGATGTGTGTCGGTAGTACAGCCAGAATAGCCAACATAATATTAATTTTTATTCGTTCATGCATCAGCTGATACAGGATTTTGTAAATGGCACGTTGTTTGTTTCGTATATATCAAGTTGCCGCTCACTGAGTGTCAAGATCTTGCAAAGTTATATGAGAAAGAGAGTACAACATTGCATGTGTGTGCAACTGGACTGTAATTTTCTGCACACTAGGCTCGTGAGCCTTGTAGGGGATGGTGGGATAACTTACCCCGCATCCTAGAGGGTGCTAGCCGAGTCAGCGATTTAATGATTTTTCAGAACCATCAAAAATTTTGAAGTAAGCTTACAGATATATCCTTCGTAATTTTCCGAGACAAAAATTAATATATTAAGTTTTAGATGCTTCTGTAGAGACATTTTTCTTTTATTTCGGCATTGAACTGATTTAACTATATAATTACAGTCATGAGAACCCGATTTTAAGATTCACAGACTCTACCGAAATTATTGACAATATCCATTTTATTTCAACTTTAATGTGATTCGAAATCATTTTTAAAAGAACTGAGTTAATCTAATTTCTGAAATACATGTCATGAGAGAGGCTAGTAATGCTAAGATCTATTTAAATGAGAAAAATTTTTTTTATCTGAAATACATTGTACACACATACACTGCAATAGTCAGTGATAAGAATATTGGCACATTTAAATAAGATATGATTTTCTGCTACATCTATAGTTTTCTGATGTTTCAAACACCTTTGGGCTAAATAAATAATAATTTTTTTCAACATGTCTCTGTGGTTGACTCCATAGTTTCTTGGTAGTTTGTCCCATTGATTTTCCTTAGTGTGGTTATGTTTGTTATGTTGGCTGTGAACGTCCTGCTCCAGAGTTCCAGTGTCGTATGCTGTGGTTGGTAAGAACACGTATAAAGATAAAATTTGTGTGCACTCTTCCTAAGGAGCCGGACAAAATCATTCAAACTCCTAGACAGAAGTTTCAGTCAACATAATCCATTACACAAAAAAAAACTTATAAATATGTATCATTATTATCATTCATCATCATTACAGTGCGCAACATAAATGCACTCTGTGCCAGCAGTCAACCAGCCAGCAAGGAAGCATGTTTTATCAGCGTGACTGGGTACTATTCAATTCAGAACTTTTATAGAATTAGGAACATTATTTTATTGGTTACAAAAGAGTAAGTTTCAAACGATTTGAGTTCGAGTAGGTCCAAGTGTGTGATGGCGAAAATCGTCTCAGAGGATGTTATGACTTTTATGAAATCTTACATGTAGAAACTGGACCTTCCTGCAATTATGAGATGTGCTGAGTTTTACCTCAGATCAAACGGTGAGCTAGAAGACCTCACCATACATGCTGAAGAAGAATTTGTGAAAGAAACATGTAGTGGCAAAGTGATAGATATGAAATGGAGCATATTGTTATAAAACTGTTCGCTGTGCAGAACAGCGTACTGGGACTGAACATAGAACAATTTCATATGAAGGCAGAAGTGTTCAAAATTTACTGTGTCTGCTTATAGTTTATGGGCTATATAAATAAAAAATGAGAGAATGAGGCATAAATTCAGTTGCCTGTGTGCCGTGAACCACAGTATATACACTCCAACAGCACATCAGAAAACACTAGCAGTATGGCAGAATCGGAAAGCACATCAGAATTTACCAGAAGTACGAAAGAATCGGGAAGCACATCAGAATCCTTCAACAGTGGTTATGCTAGCAGTAGTGACATCAAAATGGGAGATAAAATTATCTGCTAGAGTAAATGTATGGTAGCCTGCTGTGGCATCATCGGCCTGATTCTGTCACTGATAATATGAAGTAAATATGATGTTTGAGTATAAATACAGCTGTCGAGGCCCTGTCAGATGTCTGTTTGCTGTCGAGTGCAGAGACCTTCCAACCAGCGAATCACTAGGTGCACGTGAAACTAGACCTATGAAGTATCGAGTATTCCAAGTGGTCTGGAGGTGTGCTAAAGACCAATGAAGAATTCTGTGATGGTGACCCTACACTGGCTGAGTGCCAGTAATCCTGCTTCATTCGAGCCATGCACACACATCATCTATTACCCAACGGCCATTTCTCGTGGCTGCATGTACTACATGAGAGAAGGCACAAAGTGGCCTTGTCGACTCGAAGATGTAGAAATGTATGCAGTACTCCGTGATAATTGTTATACTGTATGCCAGCTTACAATGCCAGCCTCTTCGCCTGCAGCAGAATCTTTGAGCAAGACATATGATGCACCGGAATTTGTATGTGAGCAGCTGCCATTCATGACCAGCCTTACCAAAGAAGGCTACAGCGATGCTCCTCCTTCCAGAGGACGAGCATTAGAATCTGCAATACATGTGACATTTGTAAAAATAATTGCCAAACAACTCTTAAACAAAACCAAATATAATTTTAGGTTTTTTTTGTAATAATATTAATTAATTTACATATGTCTTAAAATAGCTTTCATTTCTAAAGATATCACTTGTGTTATATAACTTAAGATAATATTATAGTAACTGTAAAATAAATGTAGTAAATGGTATATGAAAATTAAATTGTATATAAAAGTAAATGAATACTTAAAAATATTATTTTTAGTTTAAGGGTTATAAGTATTAATTGAAAAAATATGGGTAGGTAGTTGGCGAAATATTGTACAGATACTTGTCACAGCTGGTCCGTGATGCATTGGCTGAGGTCAGAAGGTATGGATAATTAGTAATCTATGAACGCAACATAAGAGCTTGTACAAACTGGTTTCCGACATCGTGGTCTCTGGAGGGATTATTCACTGGGTGAGTCAAGAACTTCGTCCTGGTAGAACTCGAGGATTCCCTTATATCAGATAATAAATTGGGGTGGCGGAAATATGACATCATACCTTTCTGTGATTGTAAAAATAAGCAAATACATGTTCAATTTGCTAATTCGATGTTTGTCAGTCGTCCGAGTAAAAGCTCGCTCTCTCTTCCTCTCTTTATGAGTGACTTCAAGTGACTTGTGAGTTTATTATTTAGTGAACCAAAATTATAGTTACTGTATCACATCAAGATTTTTTTAGGTTAGGTTAGCACATCATCATTGTAGTTAGCAATCAATATTTTAGTTAGTACATCCAAATGTTTAGGTTAGGTCTATTGTCATGGAAGGACAGTCATTTACTGCAATTCAGTGTAAATTTTGCAACAAAGTCTTTACTTTTCGTAATAGTATGTTGTGCCATGAGAGGAACTTCTGCTTTAACCTAGATCGCGAGGAGCAATTGATTTGTGAAAGATGTGGAATGACCATTAACAGAAAATATTAAATTATGATGCATTTATGTAGCTGTGAAGGTACCATCACCAGTGCTCCAGCGGTTCAATTTCACTCATGCGAGGCCTCTTTTGCACATTTTAATAAGGCACGCTGACATTAGAAGCATTGTAAATTCAATTCTGTTTGCAAGTCTGTGAAGTGTGATAGATGTGATAAAGAGTTTGCCAGGGCCGATAATTTGAAAGCACATTCTCTTGTTTATCGTGGTTTGGGCACCTTTTGCCATCTGCTACAAGAAGTGATGTGTATTCAGCTCACATGATACCAGTGCACAACCTAGAGTTACCACTGGCTCAGGACCAGAGCTAATGTTAATGAATTTATAGATACAGAATCTGCATTCAGGGCTAAACCGAAAACACTTGTTTCGGGAAATACTGGCTCCAGTGTTCAAGATATTCGTTCCTGCCTGAATCGTATTGCTAACAACATAATTGGACAATTAATTGAAGAGGGCTTGTTCGAAGGGTCACTGAAAATCAATATTTTGCTGGATTGCAAGTATGGCAAACCTGTACTGCATGAAGACGAAACCGATCAGAGAGCCTTCAAGACAAAGAAGAACATGCCTAAAAACATTTATGATGTCGTAAAAGCTGTGTTAAACCGCATAACGAATTTATTCCATGAAAGGGAACAATATATTGGCAAGGGATTTGGTTGAACATTAAAGCCATCAAGAGACTTCAAATAGGGATAAACAAGCTTCATCCCCTGCGAGCCTGTTTGTACATTGACCTGTCAGACTCAATCAAAAATACCAAATCTCTCATCAACCCACAGAATCAAGATGCTTACTGTAGCTTTAAGTGAGAACTATAAGCCAGATATGTGGAAGAGTGGAATCCTGAACGAGTGGTTGAACGCTATCATGAGCTGAATGGAAAATCTAATTTTGAAGGAATTGAGTTTCCAATACTATAAGTCAGATCAAAGTATTTGAGGAGAAGAATCCTACTGTATCCATCAATAATTAGATGCTGGATGACGAAGAGAATGTTACATCACGAAAGGTTGCGAATGAAGAAGAAGAAGTTTGGCATTTTTACCTGCTGATTACCAATGGTGAAAAAAGTCACTTTTCCTATACTGAAAATATCTCCCACTTGCTTCGACCATAGATGAAATTGCACAAGCAGAAGGTGTTCATCTACAAAATGTGCTTTTAAGCTTCTGGTGATCAGCTGAATTCTAAGTTCAATAAATGCTTGCAGAGCACAATAAATACTGCAAGCCATATACCCTTGTGCATGTTGAGATGCCATAGGTAGGGAGTGTGACAAGCCATTTACTTTAAATTTCTGCAACTTTCACCATGCAGATATGGTGCCTATAGTGGCCTACACGGACTTTGAGGTGATACTCAAGCCTATTGCCTCATACCAACTACATCAGCTATATATTTATAGGCTGTTCATACACATCGATAAAGACACAATACAAGCAGCACTGACTATTTCACCTCCACAAGAACACAAACTTTACAGAGGTCCTGATACTAGAAAACATTTCGTGGATATGGTCGTGGCTATTGGCAAGCTGGTCAAGAAGATCGAGACTTCTAAACCTAATGTTAGTGTTGACCTAATGTTAGTTCTAAACCTAATGTTAGCCTGTTGAGCAAGCATCATACAACCAGTCGAGGACTTGCATTTTTGCCACTCCAACTTTACACACACCAACCATTAGGTAAGATATCGTAACCATTTCACTGGGTGTTACATTGGACCTGCTTGAAATCAGTGCACCATACTTCGACGATGTTCGAAGAAGCTGCCAGTGTTCTTCCACAACCTTCGATATGACGAAAATTTCATACTTAAGGAGCTTGCCTACAACGAGAAAGAAATTTTCATAATTCCACATACTCAGCCTCATTACCTTCTGCAAGAAACTCGGCAACAGGTTTAGTATACAATTTATTGATACTTTTCGCTTTATGTCTGTAATCCTTGTCCCACTAGTGGACAATCTGCCTACTAGTGAGTTCAAAACAAATGGAAATTTCTTTACATCCGATGTGTTGGATCTGGTACAAGAGAAAGGGATTTTCCCATATGATTGCATCACCAGCTTTGAAGTTCTTGAAGTGAAGCAGCTACCTCCGAAGAGCACATTTTATAGTAATCTTAGACAGTGACATCGCAGTTGAAGATTATTTGTCTGCACAAAATGTGTAGAAGAAGTTTGGATGAAGCACTTAGGGAGAGTGATTGGGATATCTTTGAGAATTTCAGGGGCTGTGTCTAAGCACATACAAGCTCAATTGTGTACAGAGAGAGTCCCCGGGTTCTCTTTTGACACCATGCTGAGAATGACAAAGGTTGAATTAGACCAAATCAGTAAATATGGCAGGTATATATTTCTGGAATGTAGCATTAGGAGAGGGGAGTGTTGCTCAATGGCTCAAGAGACATTACACAGCAAACTACCAGTACCTAACCGAAAAATATGATCCAATAAAGGTCACATCATTCATTCAATATGTAGATGCTTATAACCTCTATTGATTGGTTATCAGTCTTCTATTGCCATGGGGAGAATTCTAGTGGACAACCCCTGATATCGATATCTTGTCAGTACCAGACTATGGGGAAGTTGGCTATGTATTTGAAGTCGATGTTGCATACCTACCTAATCTGCACGATGACCACAATTACCTCTCCTTTTCTAGCCATGAATAAGGATCCACCAGGTTACCATCAACCCAAGTTACTAACTACATTGGAATACAATGCTCACTGCATCGTACACTTCAATTCTCTGAAACAGGCGTAAAACATAGTTTGCACATCACCAAAGTTCATTAAGTGTATAAGTTCAAACAATTGCCATGGTTGAAAACTTACATCGGCCTCAATACTGAAAAAAAGAAAGGCAGTTGAGAACAGCTTTCAATGTAACTTCGTTAAGATTGCCAACGATTCGGTANCTAAGTTCAAACAATTGCCATGGTTGAAAACTTACATCGACCTCAATACTGAAAAAAAGAAAGGCAGTTGAGAACAGCTTTCAATGTAACTTCGTTAAGATTGCCAACGATTCGGTATTTTGTAAGCTAATGGAAAATAGGTGTAAACATATGTGAATGGAGCTCATTTATAATGAAAAGCACTTGAAGAAACTTGTAGCATTGCCAGCCTTCAAAGATTGTATTGTATACTGAGAAAATATAGCCCTGATCCACCTCCATCATGAGATGATCCTGTTTGACAAACCAATTTATGCTGGTTTCAGTGTTCTTGATCTGACCAAGACACTAATGTGTAGATTTCATTATGCTATCAAACAAAAGTACCACAATATAGTTGACTGGCTAACCTGGAAATGATCTCTTTCATCTATCACATCTTTACAGGTGACACCTACTCACACTTGTTTACCGAACGTTATTACATGTCTGAGTTCGATACTTTTGGTTACACTTCCTCGCACCCCTGTTACTCACCGACAAATACAAAATTCCTGGGAAAGTTTAAGCTGGAGAGCTCATGGTTGAGTTTGCTGTACTGGGGGTGAAATTGTACACCTATAGCTGCAGTGATAGGAAAGTAGTCAGAAGGGCCAAAGGGGTCCAGAAATGCATTGTCAAGAATAAGATAGGATTTTGAGTACTACAGGTCAGTGCTTGGCGAACACTGTAATAGGGGATTTGCGGTTTGAAACATTAGGTCGTACCAACATTACACATTTACAAACAAGTTGACACTTGCCTGGCTTGACAAACAACACATTTGCGAAGACGGTGTGCATGTGCTCCTGCATGGCTACAGCGAATAAATATTTCGAGCTTGGTGACGTATATATTTTTTATAAGGTCTTGCTTTGGCCACATGTGTCTTCGCCCATACCACCAAAGTACTATGATAAAGAAAATAATGCAGAACTCCACCGGCTCCTACAAGAGCACTATGCCATGATTCAAGAGAATGTTGGAGATATTGTCATTAGAGCTCTTCGGGAACATCAAGACTGCATCATTAGACACCTCAGTGAGCATCACATCATCAAAGCTGAGGTGACAAAACATATTGAGAAGATCTGAATGTAAAGAAACTGTAATATTTTATTATCTTTAACTTGTAATGTATTTTAAATATGTTTCTAAGTAAGATTTTTAATTTTTTTTTTTTCAATTTCTTAAAACTTTCATAACTTTTTATTAAATGGTTGTGGATGCAGCAGTCTTCCTTCACAATCGAAATATACAAAAACATTTTGTGTGTGAAAGAATAATAATAATTCAGAGTTCCTGAACAATGTGCAATGAAGGTGACTAATCTGAAAAATAATAATACTGAGTACAATTATAAGTGTAGACAAATACATAAATGCTAGATACATAAGAATTTTTGTAAGTTCCTACAGATGTAAATATTCTAAGTCCTGCATTAGTGCAAAATATTATAAGTTCCAATGTGAATGGTTAAGTCCTACACAAGGTGGAATGAAGGTGACTAATGAAATAAATATTCAGTGTCCTACACAAGTGAGAAAATATTCAAAGTCTTTCCAGAGGCAAATATTTTTCTAAGTCATACATACATATGGGTAGTCAATAGTGAATAAATGAGAAAATTATCTAAGAGCCGATTGCACCATTGAAGTTCATCGCTCGATCCGAGATCACCAGCAAACTTGATCCAGGATCAACATGCAAATCTGTTGCACCAACCGAGATCAGCACATGACTGGAGATCAAAATGAACTTCGGTGTGAACCGCCGAAATTGGCGGTTCAAGGGAGATGATCCGAGATCAATATGTTTTTGTTTACAAGTTACGACTGAGGTATAATGTTTTCGCAGGAACAGGACTGCTGGTGAGGTGTGATTTCGAGGCGAGAACAATAAGAGTCAGAATAAGATAGGCCCCAACAAAAAGCATTTCGTTAAAGAATGTACTGTGCCATTGTATGTTTGTTGGTGAACTTATTACTCGTAACAGAATAAACTGAGTGTATTTGTGTTACACACTACACTAATGTTCGTACATATACCTGTGCATAGTCAATTTTAAATAAATGTTGTTCTAATTTTTGCAGATGCTCTGACAAGGGCAAGTATTAAAACACTTCAGATAGTTCAATGGCATCACTCATGACACATATGTTTCGAACTTCAGGCTTACAACTCTATCATTAACAATAACACAAACTTTATTGTGTGATANCCATTGTATGTTTGTTGGTGAACTTATTACTCGTAACAGAATAAACTGAGTGTATTTGTGTTACACACTACACTACTGTTCGTACATATACCTGTGCATAGTCAATTTTAAATAAATGTTGTTCTAAATTTTGCAGATGCTCTGACAAGGGCAAGTATTAAAACACTTCAGATAGTTCAATGGAATTANTTTTGCAGATGCTCTGACAAGGGCAAGTATTAAAACACTTCAGATAGTTCAATGGCATCACTCATGACACATATGTTTCGAACTTCAGGCTTACAACTCTATCATTAACAATAACACAAACTTTATTGTGTGATATTATGTGATTGTTGGTTTACCTACTTTTGTGCCAATATATGTTTGTTGGTTAACTTAATTTATAGTTGTATTATGTGTTATACAAGTATAAACAGTTATACGAAGTTAATGTTTGTGAGCCATAATATTCTGAGGATGTAGGTATTTAATTCCTTAATTATTTTTTCTTCTGACTCTGAAAGCGAAGACGACAATTATGGAGCCGTTGGTTGCAGGAATAGCAAGGTAAAGAATTTATCTTCCACTGTCATAACCATTTTCAGAATAGCAATGTTTCTTTTTCAAACGTATTTCGTGTGTAAAAAACAAATAAAAAAATTAATAAAGCCACTTTTTTCCCAAATTATTAAGATAATAATAACTTCCCCCCCCCTCCCCCGTTTTTTTTTCACAAAAAAAATTTTTTGTATCAGCGATTCCACAGTACAAGAGCCCTTCATTTGCAAACATCAAAGCAACCAACACAGTAAAATGGTTTTNTTTGTATCAGCGATTCCACAGTACAAGAGCCCTTCATTTGCAAACATCAAAGCAACCAACACAGTAAAATGGTTTTACATGGGAAATTAATTTATCTCTAACATCATGAAACAAGACAGCCAATAGACACTCGTATTTAATTCTAACTATNTTACATGGGAAATTAATTTATCTCTAACATCATGAAACAAGACAGCCAATAGACACTCGTATTTAATTCTAACTATCGATCCTACATTGTCTGAACCACAGTCATAAAGACTGAAGCAAGATCTGAAGATCTATGATCGGAACTTGGCCGATTTTGTTGGCGCAACGCACATTCAATGGAACTCGGTTCCGACTACAGATTGAGAGAAAACCACGATCATTCGATCTCGGTTCAAGCTTGTTAATGGTGCAACCGGGCGCGGTCCAACAAAGATGGTGGATGCCATCAGCTGGTTTGGTGACTAATTCCAACTATGGAAGATGAAAAAAGAAATTACAAAAGAAATTCTTCACGTGAAAAACCAAAAACAAATGACAGAGATAAACAAGATAGTAGCAGGAAAGAAGATGTATGTCGGAAGCAAGATGGCTGCCANAACCAAAAACAAATGACAGAGATAAACAAGATAGTAGCAGGAAAGAAGATGTATGTCGGAAGCAAGATGGCTGCCGGAATAATATGGCAGCCGAAAATAAGATGGCGGACAGAAATAAGATGGCATCCAGAAATAAGATGGTGATGGTGATGTAATCCAATATGGCGGGCACTGGAGTTGGAGATATGAAGCCTGGTATTAGTAGCCTGACATGTGCTGCGTCCCTCCTCCCTTAGCCTGTTCGTCCCGTTACAACAGCACAGCTTCGACGTTCCCTCTGCTGGGTCCAATCAGCGCGAACGCGGCAGTCAACCCCTCCACGACTCCAATGNACAGCACAGCTTCGACGTTCCCTCTGCTGGGTCCAATCAGCGCGAACGCGGCAGTCAACCCCTCCACGACTCCAATGCCAGAAACGTGCACCAGAGTTCACCACCCCTCTGCTACCACCTGGCTACTGCCAAAGTAAGGTGACTACTGTCCCGCTCTCATGCCCTCAAGAGAGATATTTTGAGGGCGTGATAATTCGGGCCAACCAATACTGCTAAGAGACGTCCCCAGTAAGAATACTGCTGGGGAAATGAAAGCAGCTAGGGGGAGATAGTGGATACAGTGTTCATAAAACCCCTTGTGTGCCCCCTCCATTCCCTGTTTACATCCCCTTGTGTGTGTTATGCATGTAATGTGAGTATGCAGAGTATCCAGGAAATTATGGGCTTCAATACTACGTAAACAAACTCCATGTTTATGTGCTACATTAAAAACGAGCTTTGTAAATCACATATTAGAGCATGGCTACCCACACCTCTCCTGGGGTCAGAGTGGACTCGTCCACCTCGAGCCACCTGCTGCCACCTGCTGCCACCCTCTAATTTCCATAAACAAGGGTGCTAGTGATTTTTGCATTAATTTAAATAAAAATGCTAATATGTAAAGAAACCTAACATACACACAACAGACTGGGAGAGAGCCTCGTGACATATTTAAATTACATTGCATATCAAATTTGTTACCAATTCAATTTCTTTTTATGCTCAATTTGCTTACGCAAATTTAAGATGTAAAGTGTTCTTGTATTGTAGTTGTATGTAATTGTGTTTGTATGTATTTGTTTTTCCAGTAAATTTTTTTATACACTTGGCACGCCATGCTCGGCCAGTTGGTTCTGCACGTGCTGAGAGAACGGACATGCGCCATGCGCCCCCGGGCTCTTCAACATNTGCAAGCAATCTCTTGTTTTTATTTTACTATCGGCCGCCTAATGGCCACGTGACATAACATTGGGTCTCCTACCCCCTACCCACTAGTGCACCACACCCCTCATCATATCTTTACGGCGTTTTTTGCATGTAGACGGCCACTTAACAGTCTCACGTGATAAGTAGAGGTGAATGAGGGGGGCCTAAATCCTCGTAGATAGGCATAGGAAGGACTTCACAAGTTTACTTATGATGTCACCTCGTCGCGCGGGGTGAACTCAGGAGAAGCCATGTGGGCAATCGGCCCATCCCTGGATGAGTATCTGATACCCTGGTGTCCTTTTTTTCATCCTTAAAAGTACCACAACACCTGTACCGTAACCTAGCCGCACTTCTTCCCGCTCCTGAGACCACGAAAATCCGTCAAATTATTCACATTTAAAACATAGTGCATTAATTATTTATTTATGGTTAATATAAATTATNCCTGAGACCACGAAAATCCGTCAAATTATTCACATTTAAAACATAGTGCATTAATTATTTATTTATGGTTAATATACATTCTTCACAGTGTATTATGTTAAAATAGACACACATCTTTTGCTGTGGTGTTAATCATTCTGCTAGAAAAAATTGTTCGATTTTACTTCGGCTTTGCTTATGTTGTAACCTGTTCTCCGATTAGCTGTCATCTGACCACACCACATCTCTCCACCAATCAGCGATGGCAAGACGAGAGACAACCAGGATAATTTTCTGTCGTGCTTTTGTTTAGTAAACATCTAATACGTTTTATCCTCTAGGAAATAGTGAGTACTAACAAACAAAATTATAATACTGAATATCGTTTAGAAACAAATGAAATATAATTACACATAATCTCTATGTTTATAAACTATTAAATTAACCAAATTTTATACTGTATTTAGTTTAACTCATACAATAAAGCGTAATTGGGAAATTATATTAAACGAAGTGACAACATGAGCAAGTATTCCATAATAATATCTAATAAGAATATATCTGACCAATAGTAAACATAACCCCTCAAAAACTGCAATGTTACCAAATTTTTGGCTTGACTCTGCAGCTTCTCCTCCAATTTCTCAGACTGATTTTGCAATTGTTATAATCCCACAGACAAATGCGCCTTGTTCTCTGCTAATTGCGCCCTGTTTAGAGTAGTTTGGTTTTGTAGTTTTTCCTCTAGTTTCTCGGCCAAATGCTCCCTGCTTTCTACTAATTGCACCCTGTTCTCAGCAGCCTGGTTTTATAGTTTAACCTCCAATTTTTCAGCCCGGCATTGCAATATTACAGACATTTGTAGCATACATATCTGCGGCATTGCTTCTTGATTTGTGGCACCTGGGTTAGCTACGGGTGTTTCAGGCGGTATTGCGGGTGTAGCGACTGGTTCCTGTGTTTGTATCTCCTCTGTGTTGGTAGCATTTTCCCTACTTACTAGCCGCGTTACTTCAATCGTTTCTTCCATCTCGGTTACGTACTCTGAAATTTTGTAATTGATAGGGGCGGTATGCCTGAGATTGTATGGAGTGTGCTGTCTCCTACTCATGAAATATTTGCATCACTGGATAAAAGAAATAACCGACTTTTTCCTCTCGTGGTCCCACTTGGTGTGCCAGTCAATGTAATGTGTAGTGTAATATGTAAAACGTAATGAAGCGTAACGATGAGACTTCCTTGTACACACTACACACAACAAAATAGAACAATGTGAGACACTAAACTTAATGCAAAATAATAATAAACTGAGGGAGAAAGGTGGTTCCATACACCTCTGTGTATGTGACGATGGCATTGCGACAGCTGTAGTATGTGAAACGAATTTTCTGGGTATAGTGCAAACCTAGTTGCATAGCCACGATCGCCCANTTGCATCACTGGATAAAAGAAATAACCGACTTTTTCCTCTCGTGGTCCCACTTGGTGTGCCAGTCAATGTAATGTCTAGTGTAATATGTAAAACGTAATGAAGCGTAACGATGAGACTTCCTTGTACACACTACACACAACAAAATAGAACAATGTGAGACACTAAACTTAATGCAAAATAATAATAAACTGAGGGAGAAAGGTGGTTCCATACACCTCTGTGTATGTGACGATGACATTGCGACAGCTGTAGTATGTGAAACGAATTTTCTGGGTATAGTGCAAACCTAGTTGCATAGCCACGATCGCCCANCATTGCGACAGCTGTAGTATGTGAAACGAATTTTCTGGGTATAGTGCAAACCTAGTTGCATAGCCACGATCGCCCAAATTGAGTACTGAGTTGGTGTGGTTATTGAAAATCAGAATTTACCCGGCCTCGTCCAGGCCTTAAGTGGAATACACATACACATGATCTTACCAATCAGAAGTAACATGAACCATTTTTACACCCAGCAGCACAACAGTCTGGTATTAAAAATACTTGGGGACAGAAATAACACATATACAAACAGGAACACCAGGAGAAAACTTGCTACTAGGTACTACGAAATGACAACAATGGGCGACTGTGTTTGAAAAATGTCTGGAAGTTCAATTGAACTCTGAATAATTTGACTTTTCCCAGAAAACCAAATAATTCATCCAGATGGCAATAGAAATTATCAGATTATATGTGGCTCCGAAAATAATAACNTTTCCCAGAAAACCAAATAATTCATCCAGATGGCAATAGAAATTATCAGATTATATGTGGCTCCGAAAATAATAATCATATAATTGAAATATCTCTGCCTTTGAAACACTTGTACCCTCGTGATGGTTAAGAATTAAAATACTTGGAAATTTTCAAAAATTACGCCAAAATTCTTTAGTATTCCTTCAAAAATAATTACTTAAGTTAAAATGTTTGCAATTAACTAGCAGCAAAGAAAGGGTTCAGTTCAGGTTTTCCATAGTAAAATGTCGGAAAAGTCGTGCAGGTACGAAAAAAAATGTGGCGGCATGTAAAATGTTCTAGAAGGTCGTATGAACGGTGTTAGGTGGAAAACTTAATTTGGAATTTCTTAGCTGGAATTAGTGTTCAGACATAGAATTTCGATTGTCTTGAAGTTCCTGATGATCAGGTACACACACGGAGCATCTCTCCAGATGTGCAGCAACCCTAGGTGACGTCTTTCTTTTATGTAAGTACACGGCTTACCATGCTAGCATACAGTTCAATGGTACCTTAATGGACGTCTCATGAGTTCTAGCTAACCTCTCTGAAAGCTACGAGAAGGGGACTAATATAGACCTACTTATTACTTAAAACACCTCGCGTCTTCGTCTCTGTTAGACAGCCTGTACTTTCAGGGGTACGAACCCGGACTTCCCCATTAAAAATCTAGATTTAACACCTCGTGCACAGCCCGCCCAGGTTGGCTGCCTGATGTCACGTAACAAGATGTCCGTCCTCTTCGCTGAAAACTTAACTTAAGAATGTTCTTTAAACACTGGCCAATCACGACGGTTATAATTTAAATTCATATGAACTGCCACTTAAAACTGCCCCAACATTCAAAACGCATGGTCATATCGCCTTGTAAGTACACGTACACAACATATAAATAGAAATGCATATAAATATGCGGCCAAATAAAAATACTGTTAGAAAAATAATAAATATTATGGACNATATAAATATGCGGCCAAATAAAAATACTGTTAGAAAAATAATAAATATTATGGACTCTGTTCCAAAACACATACATAAATCTCTCCACAAAACCACAATTAAATGAAATGAAAACAAAATAATATTGAACCTGTTAAACATAAAAATTACGTGTTAAAAATTATGCATTGTGATAGGTCAAAAAGTGTTTGTTACATTTGGTAAAACATATCTGGAAATGAGAATTCGAGGTTGTGCTTATCGGAGTGAAGCATAAAGATTTGGGCGTCTCTTAACATCAAGGTCTTGAGAGCCGGTGAGGGTGAAGCGAGGTGAGTATAGAGCTGCACCGGAATGCAAGGGTGGGGGAAATGGGAGATACTAGAGANGCCGGTGAGGGTGAAGCGAGGTGAGTATAGAGCTGCACCGGAATGCAAGGGTGGGGGAAATGGGAGATACTAGAGGAAACCTGCCAACCAGCAGCATTGTCCGGGACAATTCCCACATGCGAAAATCAGGGAGCGAGATCATCAGGAATGGANAAACCTGCCAACCAGCAGCATTGTCCGGGACAATTCCCACATGCGAAAATCAAGGAGCGAGATCATCAGGAATGGAACACGGTTTGCCTAAGTGGGAGGCGAGTAGTCTAACTACTACACCACCATGATCCTTTTGGGCCCATCGGTCCCTATACTGCTATATTGGAATAGCAATGGAATGTAAGGAGGGAGGGGTGCGAATGGTGGACTATCAACCATGTTCCAACATGTGAAAATCCGAGAGTGACCCTTTTGGGAAATCCAACCAGGATCACCGTGGTGGGAGGTCGGTGCTCTAGCCATGTGACCACAGAAGCACCCGAACTACATCACTGAAAAATAGCATTATGTAGACATATAGCTTCAAACAGCACCCCGATTAGGCTAATTTTACGGTCAGTAGTGTGTTTTTCTACGAATATCGTTATGATAAGGATTTTAATTCCTGCCCTGACACAGTTTAGTCAATAAAAAAGTTATGACATTCTTTATTAACTTTCTTGGTCGCATTTGCCATACAGTCAGTAAAAAACCAGTAAAAGACAATTTATAAAAGAAATTTGTTATAAATAAAATGAGTAGGGTGAACAACGATTTTTTTGGTACAAATGCTCAAGATCTGCCACTTAGATTAGAAGGGTCAAGCATGTCTCGGAGCTTGTTCTTTCTGTAATCTTGTTTCGAGAATGTACATATGCATAAGAGACTTTGATTTCTTACATTATACATAAAAAATGCCAGTGAAGCGACTTTCATATTCATGGTATGTATAACTTTGGAATGGTAAAACAGAATGATGNTCTAGCCATGTGACCACAGAAGCACCCGAACTACATCACTGAAAAATAGCATTATGTAGACATATAGCTTCAAACGGCACCCCGATTAGGCTAATTTTACAGTCAGTAGTGTGTTTTTCTACGAATATCGTTATGATAAGGATTTTAATTCCTGCCCTGACACAGTTTAGTCAATAAAAAAGTTATGACATTCTTTATTAACTTTCTTCGTCGCATTTGCCATACAGTCAGTAAAAAACCAGTAAAAGACAATTTATAAAAGAAATTTGTTATAAATAAAATGAGTAGGGTGAACAACGATTTTTTTGGTACAAATGCTCAAGATCTGCCACTTAGATTAGAAGGGTCAAGCATGTCTCGGAGCTTGTTCTTTCTGTAATCTTGTTTCGAGAATGTACATATGCATAAGAGACTTTGATTTCTTACATTATACATAAAAAATGCCAGTGAAGCGACTTTCATATTCATGGTATGTATAACTTTGGAATGGTAAAACAGAATGATTTAAGGAAAAATCTAATGGGGTTTTAATAATTATATTGTTTTTCATGCCAACCAGCGTGGCTACCAAACTCCTCTCTGCCAAATGGGCTCATTCATTTTCGGGGGTGCAAGTGTTCCATAATTTAATTAATAAATATATTATTTGTTTATTGTGTAATTTGGTTAAGGACATAATTTGCTTTCAAAATTTTAGGTAAAAATACTAAATAGAAAGTTGGAAACCTCTTCTTTAAAATATGACAGTATGTTAAAAATAACTCATTGTAAGTATTTTTCATTTAGCTAAAGTGTAATTGTTTTATATGTGAAAGGGTTGCTTGTTATTTGTCTTGTAAGTCTTGATATACTGTGCATTTATTTCCTATTCCCAAATAGTGTATATTGTGTACGTAATTTTTGCACTTCCCCAAGTAAGGTCTAACCTTTTAAGCAACCATGATGTTAGTATAGAAATGGTCACACTAGAGTTTGGACATTCTGTTGAGCCCCTCCAAGGTCATCACATTTTACTTGTTCCGATAATATAGACTGCAATAGTTAATCATAAAAATTATGTAACCTTAGCTCATTACTTGGTTTCGCCCAAGAGGAGTACCACCTCATTTCCTGCAGACTCTCACATTCCAGGAGCTTAATCTCATGCATGTAATTATTTTGAGTTCTGTGCTCGTTTTATCGTGTCAGCTATCAGCAAGTCATAGTACCAGATTCACTTATGTATAGTTTTTTTTGTATTATGTGAATAATGCAGGTAATTAAATGTGTCAAACCTACACATGCCTCATTATTTGTATAAAGATTGCTGTGTCCACAATGGGCAGTGCACCCACTTGCAGCCAAGTGAAAGCCTTGCTTTTACATAATGGCAATTAAGNATTGCTGTGTCCACAATGGGCAGTGCACCCACTTGCAGCCAAGTGAAAGCCTTGCTTTTACATAATGGCAATTAAGTTGAGCAGAAGAGACCCGCCGACAGTTTTTCTGTCATTTAGGAGAGGCCAACACTCCCTATAGGAAGGCATAGGTGGTCTGACCACTGCACACATATGCTATTTTCATCAGGGAGACTCCAGGAAGGACACATAGGCGAATGCCCCACGACCCACTTATCCACCTTGTATTTCCTATCCTAACTACATACCAACATACCAAACTGAACTTCAATACCAACTACCATTTCTGACCAAACCTTTGAAGCCATCTGCCGACAAAACACGTGAACATAGATATTTTTGTTCATNATTGCTGTGTCCACAATGGGCAGTGCACCCACTTGCAGCCAAGTGAAAGCCTTGCTTTTACATAATGGCAATTAAATTGAGCAGAAGAGACCCGCCGTCAGTTTTTCTGTCATTTAGGAGAGGCCAACACTCCCTATAGGAAGGCATAGGTGGTCTGACCACTGCACTCACATATGCTATTTTCATCAGGGAGACTCCAGGAAGGACACATAGGCGAATGCCCCACGACCCACTTATCCACCTTGTATTTCCTATCCTAACTACATACCAACATACCAAACTGAACTTCACTACCAACTACCATTTCTGACCAAACCTTTGAAGCCATCTGCCGACAAAACACGTGAACATAGATATTTTTGTTCATNTACCAACTACCATTTCTGACCAAACCTTTGAAGCCATCTGCCGACAAAACACGTGAACATAGATATTTTTGTTCATGGCTATTTTTTATTTTGAGTAACATTACTACACCAAAAAAAATTTTATTAGTTTTGATAAATTATTTTACTTTTAGGAGAAAGTAACCAACATGTGTTGCCATTACCAGGGCATCGATGGCTGGTAGAGCACTTTGTCAGCGATTGGTGTGGTACTGAAGGAGTGGAGGAAGTCAGAAGATGTTGCTTAGTAGATAACGTTGGGTGCAACATGGCTGCAGTCGACCAATTTGCATATGACAACTCGTCAGAGTGTACAAGTGTGGCAACAATCTCTCAGTGGCATGAGCAGTAGCTATTGTTTGGCTGAACACAACACCATTCCACTCTTGGCCATGCAGCATGCTAATCCCACAGAGCTTGTATTCAGCTTTGCCTAAGACAACATGGTGACACCCCCTCAGTAGCATAGGCAATAGTGATTGTTTAGCTAAACAAAATACTACTGCACAGATGGCCGTAGAGCACATTAATTCCCTCGGGATTATATCCAGCCTCGCCTAACATAACCAGTCAAAAAATCGACGACACTGGTTAAGAGTTAGCCACTACCCAAAAAGGGAGCAGAACACGAGGGACGAGTGAGCCACTGCCTTAAAAGGAGCGAGGCTCGAGGGTAGGGTGCGAGTTGCTGCCTCGAAAGGAGTAGAATCGAGGGGAAGGTGTGAGTCACTGCCTCGAATTGAGCAAGAATCGTGTGAATGTAATGTACCATGGTGTGTGGCAGGGTTGTTAATTATATTTTAACTATCGGAAATATACTACTATTAAAGCTTGAGAAATGTCCAGCATATTATTTTCAGTAATAAATAATCATCAACCATACTCAATGTGGCAGAAATTAGCTATGTGTCTGGTAAATAAACAAACTATTATAGTGCCCATTGAAACATGTTATAAAATTAATAATCACTTGAACAACGAAACATTATGCAGTGGACACCGATGTAAAAGATTACATTATTCTGCTACCATAATCCCATTATATCAAACCACTCGATATAATGATTAATTATTTGTAAAAGCAGCTGGANGACACTATCAAACCACTCGATATAATGATTAATTATTTGGAAAAGCAGCTGGAAAGCACCACGCACGATTTACTTACAAACTGGTTCTAGTAATAATTTACTATTATTTATTAGACATGAATTAAATAAATAATAAGAGTATAAAATGCAGTTTCAAAATAAATCTTTTAATTAATTAAATTGTATTCGTAGACAAAAATTACACAATTAAAGATTCAATAAATAATTTTATTATTGAAAGAAATTAATTTGNTACACAATTAAAGATTCAATAAATAATTTTATTATTGAAAGAAATTAATTTGTGAAATGCTTATAGATCTAGAAGCCTTAAAACCCTAGGGTGCATTCTGTACAATCTATCTAGCTTTAAACAGCAATGCCAATGCATATTTTTTTTCTTGGAATTACGAAATAGTTCACATTTAAAAAGTCATAATTGACAAATACTTCTTTCAAATATACTNATAAATAATAAGAGTATAAAATGCAGTTTCAAAATAAATCTTTTAATTAATTAAATTGTATTCGTAGACAAAAATGACACAATTAAAGATTCAATAAATAATTTTATTATTGAAAGAAATTAATTTGTGAAATGCTTATAGATCTAGAAGCCTTAAAACCCTAGGGTGCATTCTGTACAATCTATCTAGCTTTAAACAGCAATGCCAATGCGTATTTTTTTTCTTGGAATTACGAAATAGTTCACATTTAAAAAGTCATAATTGACAAATACTTCTTTCAAATATACTNTATTTTTTTTCTTGGAATTACGAAATAGTTCACATTTAAAAAGTCATAATTGACAAATACTTCTTTCAAATATACTTTACGTCACAAGTATTATAAAAATAATAATTTCATCCATAAGTAATCATGTAATAATGATGTAGATACATAGTGACGTGCTAACGAGGTCCTGATGATACCAAACTAAAAAAATTATCCACATAGCTAGCACTTGGCTGAAATATCTCCAGATGAAGACCAAAAGCTGGAGAATAGTTAGACCTGGTGGAGTGATACTTAAGTAGTTCTGGAATGACCTGGATTGTTGTGTACATAAGTAATAGTTCAATCAAAACTTCGACTAAAACTTGNACTTAAGTAGTTCTGGAATGACCTGGATTGTTGTGTACATAAGTAATAGTTCAATCAAAACTTCGACTAAAACTTGAATAATACTTCAATTATAACTTCATATAAAACTTGAATACTTGAATAAAACTTTAGTTAGAACTTCAAGCAAAGCANAATAATACTTCAATTATAACTTCATATAAAACTTGAATACTTGAATAAAACTTTAGTTAGAACTTCAAGCAAAGCATCATAAGAAATTTCATCCAAAACTTGAAATAAAACTTTAAGTAAATGTCATATGAAACTTCGTTCAAAACTTAATTTGAAAGTTCGTGTAAACATTCGTGTAAAAGTTTGTCTCTCTGGAACACACGAAAATCACATAAAAATTAATTACTTGTTTCAGAGTCAATAAAACATAGCACGTAATACCGGAGAAAGACTGATGCTGTACTCATCATCTCGGAGGAAAGATAATGGAACTGCTTACATTTTGAAACTTGACAAAATAAAGTATATACTAATTCCTAAGCTAGAAACTATCTTTCCACTCTACAATACTACATGAAGTGCTCTTAACTTAATACTAGTAACCTATGTTCCTGCAATTTTCTTCCTCTACCATAAAGCATAAGTCGAACACATCATCGTGCTTCCGAGTCGTGCAGAAAGTCACCCAAAAACAGTTGGTGTTGGCAAACGGATACAAATTAGTGTGTTGCGCATGGGCACAAATGTTACAAGATTTAGTACACCGCTCCTTCCTAAAGAGTGATGGGGGGTACAAAAAAGATCAACAACTACACACTACTGATCTACAGTCAGAAATACACACATTGTGGACAAGGTAAAATGACAAGGTAGGTGCCTCAGGAATACAACTGTGGCAGCTAACATCTGGTTGCAAACTGAGCTCTCAGCAGCAAGCTACTGGCTTTCAGCCAGGCTTTGAAACGAAGTTGACTCTGTTCTAACACCCAGTACATGGATATTTTAATGAAATAAAATTTCTGAAATAACACATTTGCCCTGAAATTAAAATAAAACTCCTTAGGCCTAAACTTTACCAAAATTCTGGCCCAATTAATTTGACGAAAATGTCAAAATATACGAAATTAGGTAAAATATGGAGAAAAATTCGCAACAAACAGAAATGTTTACAATGGCACTGTAAGAAGAGAATCAACTAATTGAAAACCCAATTTGCATCCAAGTCGATGTTGACTGGANATGTTTACAATGGCACTGTAAGAAGAGAATCAACTAATTGAAAACCCAATTTGCATCCAAGTCGATGTTGACTGGAGAGAAACTGCTAACATGGGAATTTTTTTCCTAAACTACCCTGATTGTAAATGTTAAGTGTAGATCCTAGGCAGGATGTAAATGTACATGTAGGTACATGCAGGATGTACACTTATGCATCACGGCAGAGAAGGATTGGGCAAGCATGGCCACAATTTTGCAGTATGCAGTGTTGCTGAAAGGTTTTACAGTACCCCAGAAATGGCATGGTCTTACACAATGTTCACACAAATCTGCTGGTCGGCCCCCGATGGCACATGCCACTGACGCGGAACAGAGTTCATTGTTTATTTTGTCAATAACGTCGCGTAGTTTCTGGACTTCCATGGGATTGGCACACTGACAGGTGCTAGACCTCAGTTGCACTAGAGTGAATGGATCTGGGTCTAGTTGTGAGCCCACACTCTTCAAGTGCAAGCGTTCCACAATACCATCAGAGGTGTGCCAGTATATCGACCCGCTGTCACATCGCGGTTGGCGGGGGAATTCCATATTGATCAGCTGATCTTCACTAGGGTCAACAAACCACGCAGTCCATGGCTGCCTCCCTTATGCTGTGTATTGGAGGGGTAAACCGCCCAAGCAGATGGATGTGTGATGTCACCATACATGCACACCACACACGCTGTTGGTTGCCACCTCCCTTTGTCACCTTGTGGGTTGAGAGAGGGGTTATTAGGTGTCGCTCCACAATATGGCAGTGGGAGATTCAACAGCCGACTTATTTGCTGCATTGCTCAGCAATGGCATAGCTGGCTGATGATCGCCATATTGATGGTGAAGTTTCCTGCAGTGATACGAATTTCTGCATAGTTCATGCTGGCACAGCCCTCTTCTGGCATGAAAAGAAACATTTTTACGAAAATTGCCAGGAACTTGAATTTGATAAGGATACAGAATTTTGACAGGTAAAAGAAAATTGCACTTGCAACTACAAGGATGGGTACATCTCCAGTTTAGACATACAGGAAGGTAGTTGGGTTTTTCAGGCAGGAAAAAGCAGAAAAGGTATTTTCGTTTCCCAGGATGGAATTGGCCCCACATTGGACACCATATGATGGGCTGCCGAGGACTCAGGAGTAGGTAACAGGTATAATGTATTCACGGTAACTTCAAGATTTTCTGAAGCCCTGCTAAAGATCTACTTTCCAGCCCATTTCGTNATGTTTACAATGGCACTGTAAGAAGAGAATCAACTAATTGAAAACCCAATTTGCATCCAAGTCGATGTTGACTGGGGAGAAACTGCTAACATGGGAATTTTTTTCCTAAACTGCCCTGATTGTAAATGTTAAGTGTAGATCCTAGGCAGGATGTAAATGTACATGTAGGTAGGTTGTACACTTATGCATCTCAGCAGAGAAGGATTGGGCAAGCATGGCCACAATTTTGCAGTATGCAGTGTCGCTGAAAGGTTTTACAGTACCCTGGACATGGCATGGTCTTACACAATGTTCACACAAATCGGCTGGTCGGCCCCCAATGGCACATGCCACTGACTCGGAACAGAGTTCATTGTTTATTTTGTCAATGACGTCGCGTAGTTTCTGGACTTCCGTGGGATTGGCACACTGACAGGTGCTAGACCTCAGTTGCACTAGAGTGAATGGATCTGGGTCCAGTTGTGAGCCCACACTCTTCAAGTGCAAGCGTTCCACAATACCATTAGAGGTGTGCCAGTATATCGACCCGCTGTCACATCGCGGTTGGCGGGGGAATCCCATATTGCTCAGCTGATCTTCGCCAGGGTCAACAAACCACGCAGTCCATGGCTGCCTCCCTTATGCTGTGTATTGGAGGGGTAAACCGCCCAAGCAGATGGATGGGTGGTGTCACCATGCATGCACACCACACACGCTGTTGGTTGCCACCTCCCTTTGTCGCCTTGTGGGTTGAGGGAGGGGTGATTAGGTGTCGCTCCACAATATGGCAGTGGAAGATTCAACAGCCGACTTATTTGCTGCATTGCTCAGCAATGGCATAGCTGGCTGATGATCGCCATATTGATGGTGAAGTTTCCTGCACTGATACGAATTTCTGCATAGTTCATGCTGGCACAGCCCTCTTCTGGCATGAAAAGAAACGTTTTTACGAAAATTGCCAGGAACTTGAATTTGATAAGGATACAGAATTTTGACAGTTAAAAGAAAATTGCACTTGCAACAACAAGGATGGGTACATCTCCAGTTTAGACATGCAGGAAGGTAGTTGGGTTTTTCAGGCAGGAAAAAGCAGAAAAGGTATTTTCGTTTCCCAGGATGGAATTGGCCCCACATTGGGCACCATATGATGGGCTGCCGAGGACTCAGGAGTAGGTAACAGGTAGCGAGAATTTGCGGTAATAGTTTTCAGAAAGGTTGATGTAGTGTAATTTAGATAAGAAGGTTGCCATCTTGATTTAGCAGTTAGACTCTTCTCTACGGGTGGACTGTTCGCCCGCATCGCTGCTCCTGGGTGAAATTTTTATGGCCATCTCACATGCCAATAGAACGTACATTCCCAACAAGCATGTCACTTATGGAGTGCAGTAGTTGAGTGCATCGAGGATCCAAAATTACATGGCTGTTAAGTAGCTAGTAGTGCAATAAAACACAATTTTTTTAGGGTAAATTTTAATCAATGCGATGAACCCTCCTGAGAGGCAATTACACAATCCCAACGGCTGTCGCACGTTGGCAACAGGCACAGAAATAAAAGGCATGTGGCCAATGGAGCAATTTATATGGTTGATGCGATCCCAGAGCTGTTGAGCTGGCGAGACTTAGGAATGGTGCTGCCTCTGCGTTACGAAAGTTAAGTTACGGTTCCATTACTAAGTCAAATGACTACTGAAACTATGTTGTTATTAGTACTAACTGTGAAGATCCAGAGGCACGTGATGCATCACCATCCCAGTAAGCGCTAGAGACCAACTGAAGATAATGGTGCGGGCCCACCCAGAGCTCAGCCCAAAAGCATGCAAAAGACACAAGAAAATACAAAACCCTAATAAAATAAGAAAAAATTANCCACCCAGAGCTCAGCCCAAAAGCATGCAAAAGACACAAGAAAATACAAAACCCTAATAAAATAAGAAAAAATTACTCTGATATATCATGACCCTTAAATACACAACATATAAATGTGTGCTACGTGACTTAAATAAACAAATTATAGGAAAAAGAAATATATATTGGAATTTCATTTAACATGCAATGTATTTTTAAAATGTTTCGGGCCTGTCTCTCTCAGTCCGTTGCTTGAGCAATTTAGTTTAGAATATAACTAACACTAAATGAAAGAGATTTACACCCTCAAATTTGTATACTGTAGGGTGGCTTGAGCTGAGCAGACATGCCTGAATCGCTGTAAGACAATAAAAACTTTGTGTTCAGACTCATTTAGTAGTAGTTACAAGTGATTACACACTAGTAAATAAAGGCCTAACTTGGTGTCACAATCACACTCGCCACACATGCACACATGGGGATCTAACTTGTGTAAAGGGGGCAAACGAAGCGGGTTGCTGGAACTCTGGAACCATTGTGGACCCCTCGCTGCATTCATTTCCCTGGTGACAAATTCACTAGGTTGGGGGAGTGGGTTATTTGATGGTTGTGGTAAACCCGAATTATTATGCCCTCAAAAGTTGCCTTTTGAGAACATTAATGTGGGATGGTAGCCTGACTCCGGCAGAACTTTGGATATCGTGCAGATAGAGTACACTCCTCACACACCATGCCAAAGCAGAAGTCGTGGGGGAGTAACCGCAAAGTTCTGGCAGACTCCCCCCAGTAGAGGGCATGTCATAGCTGCACAGGAGTAGCGAGATGAATGGGCTTGGCGAGAAATATGCAGCATGCGTCAATTTTATTAACATTTTTAAACCTCCTTCTCTCATATAAAAGTAAAATAAAGAATTTTAGAGCATATTATACTCAGAAAATTAATGAACATAAGAATTAAGCAGGGCCTGCTCCGGGGTTGGGGTCACGATTTCTCCACCTAGAGATGGCAGCACTGTCTCCTTTCTGACGTAAAACACTCGTAAAAGTTTTAATTCAAAAGTTTTAAATTAAATACGGCCTCATATTTTTATTTCATCAATTAATATTAATATGAAATGAAAATACTAGTTGTTATTTACTGTTACTTTCAAATTTCTGTTTATTAATACAATACCACCGAACTTTTTCAGCTTTCTTACGAATCTTGTACTACACAGCTCCTCAAGAGTTGTGAAAATTGTTTATTATGATGAATAATTATTTAACTACTTGAACTAAACAACTTATGTTCATAAAATCACCTTCACCTTATTTCACTTCAGGAAATACTTTACTCAGAGCTATCACGAGTACAATCATTGGCTTATTTTAGGCTTAGAATATGATTTTATTACATAACATACTGGCCGAGGATCTAATAAACTCTTTTCCAGCCTATAAATAGACCTGCATTACTAGGCAGCACCCTCACTGCTACCTCCTTACACGATTCCTGTGCATGATATTGAAGGGGGAGGGGCACATCATGTATATAAGGGCTTGCCGGAGCGACTCGGCAGCTCATTTTACAGTGGTGCGAGCTTAGCTCATGTCTAAAAGTTAATGGGGTGGTGGGTGGAGGGTGTTAGCTTCTCCTAATCCGCTGACTGCAAATGCAAAACAACTTTTCTATGTGGGTGAACAAGAGTCCACCCATCCCAGGGGCTTCTACCACCAACGTATTGAGGAACTTGCTCCAGTGAGGGCCTTGCTACAATGAGATGGTGCTCTGCCAGCCGGTGCTGTGTCGTTGCCAATCTGATACAGGATTGGTTTGTTTGAGTGTGACATCAGATTCGTTGCAACGACGTTGTCGCTACGGCACCATGAGAGTGGATATGATTAACTTTTATAGTTCCCCGGCAGACGACCGCCAGATGGCCGGCACTTTTCATGTAATTGGCTGTCTTATTTACACCAAGCCAATGAGGTTCATGTTCACCCTAAGTGCATTACAGACAACTGAGGAAGCCATATTTATAAAGAAATATATTGATGTGAACAACACATCCACGAGCTCCTTGTGCCCACTCTGACCACTGAAGTCACATCAACTGCACCAGCTGTACCAGGCCGCACCAACAACATCGGGCCAAGAGTGCGTAATGCAGGTTGACAAGAACTGAACTTGCACCTTCTTGCCAACAGGTACTACGTGACTCAGGAGGTATTCCTACTTTATTTATTACAAAAGGTAACTCTTGTAATAAATTAGTAGGCGATCCAAATGGTGCTCAACCCAAAGCCACAGCCATTGGGTACACTGGCCATTGGTAGTTTCTTCGTAGAAGCTCGTACCACGAACTACGATGCATTGCACCATCAAGTAGCATCGAACTGGCTTGTAGGCCGAAGCTGAAGTGATAAGTGCCCCAAAGGGTCACCAGTAGTGTGCAGCATTTTCACAAACACATTAAACACAGTCGCTGCATTCACAGCTACAGTCAGGGGTGTGTTTTATTGTGTTAACAGCAATCGAGCATGGCATTCCACACCCCTTTGCCCAGGTGGACTTGTCCATCCCTTCAGGAGGCAGCCACCTGGCAACACTGTAGCTAGGGAAATACAAATGCATCATCGGAGTGAAATTCAAACACTTTTTATGAAAAATGTAATTATGTATATAATATGTATTTATATCAGAGTAATTAATTTTTCTAATATGGAGATTGCCTATAAAGGCATCTATCATTGTAACAAATAATTTAGTGTGGTGACATGCCCATCAACTTCACAACTTCAAGTATAACAGACATTTATTAATAAACAGGAGTGTCATCAATGTGTTTCATTTAATTTATATACTTTTTCACCAACACAATTATATCACAGAGTGCTCATGTTATGTTTCATTATTCGCCTTTTGACTACGGTTCTCGTGACTCGTGTCGCAAACTGAGGTCACTCGGCCAGTTTGTCTCAGCACTCGGACCAAACCGGCGGCATTGGTTGCCCATTTCCGCGAGCCCCCTCGGTCCCATAATTTATGCTGTAATCATTTAACTACAATTGTAATATTAATTAATCAACTGGAACCAGAGAGCTTAACACAATCATGTATCAACATAATACCACATTTATTTCACCCTAAAGTCACCGTCAGGCCTTAAGTGCTGGGTCCATTTCCATGTATTATTCACCTGTAGTCAGAACAGTGAATAAATAAACTGCTTAGTTAACTGTGTCAAATCATTGTAGGGTACTACACGCTTTGTAGCATCACCCACAATTTCATAGTATATCTTAGGCGTATGAGATGGCATACAGTCTCGTCATTAGATATAAATAGTGCAACATTAAGAACATGACAACATTATCAACAGACTGATGGAGTTATCCAGGGCCTCCTGGGCCATCAACCGAACGACCCTCATCATTAACTCTCCACTGGGTTATGGCGCCGGGCAATCCAACGCTTAACCAGTCCTGGGTAACCTCGACCACTTCAAGAGTAATCGTGTTTTCAATAAGTGAGATTGCCTGTAAAGGCCTCCATCATAATAACATTTAATTTAATGTGGTGACACTCGCCGTCAACTTCACAAATTCAACCTTAACAGACATTTGTTAATTAATGGAGGTGTCATCAATGTGTTTAATTTAATTTAAATAATTTTTCACCATTGCAATAATGTTACATAGTGGTTATGTCATGATTTACCATTCGGCGTTTTACGTCACTTGTGATGGAAGTCGAATACAAGTCGTTCAGTTAGCTTCAGCACATGAGTCAGACTGGCAGTATGGTCGTCCGCTCCGTGAGCCCCCTTGGTACCATCATTTAGGCTGATATCACTTTATTGCAATAGTAACTTAATTAACTCGAATATTTGATTTCTTTTGTTTAATTACTGAGGGGAGAACCACCTGCTCTCTCACCAGAGTGCTCAACGCTACCACATATCCACATAACCACCATGCTGACTTAGGTCATTTTCACGCCAAGATCACCAGCAGACCATAAGTGCTGGGTCCGTTAATTTTAATATTCCCATGTCCACTCCTTGAACATGTAATTAAGCATGTGAGTAAACAGCTTTACAAATATCAGTAAGTGTTGATTCATTGTCTACCAGGACATATAGGGTGCTACACCCCGTGTAGTACCACCCACAATTTTCCTAATATATTTCAGGCATATGAGACGGCCTACAGTCTCGCCACAAGGTCAATTTGTTAAGTAGTGTAACATTAAATGTGTGACAACTTCATCTTCAAACTAATGGAGGGATCCAGGATTCCGCGGGCCATCGACCGAACGACCCACATCACTAACTCTCCACTGATTTATGACGCCGGACAATTCTACATGCAACCAGCCTCAACTACATCAATATACATTTTATAATTTAGTTGTTCGAAGTAATAAAATAAATGTTTTTATTAAAGAATGTTTACTTCGTCATGTGCCAGCATAAATTAAATCAAGAAATTACGACTGTCTATTCGTGAACAAAAAAATTATGGCTGCGATTGTTAAAATTATGATGGGTTAAAAATTAAAATATTAATGGATATCTGAAAATTAACTGGAAATAATTTGTAAAATGTGTAATGTACAACAAGTAGAAGGTAAACAATAAAATGTGGGTATTTGTAAACAAACATTTACTGCTGTAATATTTTATAATCGTGTTAGGTGCCAAAACATATGCAATGGTTTTGTTTTGCTTTGGGGTTGCAGGATTCGTAGGATACCTAAGAGACAAAATGAATAAAAAATACCTGCTAATATTAAACATAAGTAACTAATATTCTACTAAGAATTTAATAAATATGTTAATAGATTATTGCAAGAAAATGTTTTCCTAAATCACAACCATAAAGTGCACGTTAAAACAAGGAGTAAAAACAAATAGATTTGATAGCTCTACCTTTTTTTTTCTTGGCTTAAAATTAGACAATTTACTGAACTGGAAATCTCCTCTTGCATATTTTTTGCCTAAACTAAGTTCAACCTGTTTCATTTTACGAATTGTTGCAGAGGTCTTGAACAAAAATACAACCAAAATTGTATATTCAGCATATTTTCATTCCATCATGTGTCATGGTATAATTTTTTGGGGTGATTCCACTGACAGTAAAATAGTGTTTCACATGCAAAGGGAGCTGTAAGAATAATAAATGGCAAAATAAAGTCAGACTCATGTAGACCTATTTTCAAGAGCTCAGAGATTTTAACATTTGCATGTGAGTACATGTTTTCACTACTCATATTCGTGTCCAAAAACAGTAATTTATTTCAGAAAAATGTGTCCTTTTATAAGGATGACACTAGAATTAGAAAACACTTACTCAATACTTCAGTTAACTTAAAACCAGTCCAGAGAGGGTAGTCCTTTCTTGGTAGCAACCTTTTCGATAAATTACCACACCACATTCAATAAATTACCTTCTCTAATGCAAAATTCTTTAAAAGACTGCTGAAAGAATTTTTTATTGTACATGCATTTTATAGAATAGCTAAATATCTAAACTACAAATTTAATAAATTATCATATAACATTTCATATTTCTTGTTCTGGTTTTTCCCGTGCCCTTTTTCTTCTGTTTCAGTGAAAAGATGACGCCCTACAACATTTTGGAAGAAGATTAGTCACATTATGATGAACAGATATGATGTGTGTGCAATCTGACCTGTGAGCGTGTGTGTCCTTCCAGTGTATAAACTATGTATACTGTAATTTGACTTATTTGACTTTTCCAATTTTTTTGTACAGCTATGTATTGAAAAAAGTTCTTGTANTTTTTGTACAGCTATGTATTGAAAAAAGATCTTACAGACGCAATTAAACGAACAAATTCATACGAAGTTCGAGACTGTCCTATCTGTTTTATGGAGGCAGTTCATCACTATATGCCGCTAGGAGTGCTGCTGTGCATTTTCGTACACTCGTTATTTTTAACAGTGGTGTGGTAATTTGTATATTTTTTTGTAGGAGGGCAACGTTTTTACCCTTTCTGCTCCACCACAGTGAGCAAGATTAGAAAGAGCTGCTCTTAGGGAGCAGAAAGAGCAGTGCTCATGCCATGCGAACCACAAACCATAAAAAGTGCCTCCGGTAGCACGAACGACAAGGTCGAAGAGAGAGTATGAAAATAGCAGAAGTACTGAAAAGGACACATCACACGAACACACCTTCAACCGGGAATTTCGTGCAACTTGTAAGAAATTCCATTTCTGTAAATATGGCAACCCTGAGTTGAAGTGTTTATTTACTTTTTTTTGTTTACTCGTGCACCAGTGTGCACGCGAGATGGTGTGTGAGTTTAGAAAGATGTCTTTAGTTTTTGAAAAAAACAGGAAGTTGCTAAGTAATTGTTTGAAATTAATGGCGATGAGACAGGTAATTATCTCCTCGTTAGTTTGCTCTCTTTGTTTATTGTCTTTGTATAAGACTTTTTTTTTTTGCATATTTTAAAGAAAAAGTGAGGTAGTTATGTTTACAAGGAAGAAGATGATAAGCAGGGTCATGCACAGATGGGAGAAGCAAAAGATAGAAGAAGTAACAGTATACAACTATCTAGGGATTGTATTGCAGGGAGACAGATGGAAAAAACAGGTAGAGAGGGTGGTTGCAAAGAGAAGAAGGGCTTTTGGTATGTTGGGAAGGGTTCCGAAGGGAGTCAGCTGTGAGAAGAAGATGGCATATGGCACGGCCTATGTTAGAATGTGCGGCAGCGATATGGGACCCGCATGTGGAGGTGGAGGTGAAAGCTAGAGATGGGCAGCAAGATGGGTGAAGGGTAGGTGGAGAAGACGGGAGCAGGATGGTGAGGACAAAGGCAACTATAGGCCATCAGTGATGATGAAAGAAATGGGGTGGAGCTCATTGAAGGACAGGTGGAAAGTTGAAAGGCTGGTCAGGATGTACAGGGTAGAGAATGGTGAGGGAGGGTGGAGAAGGTTACACTGCCAGCTAAGTAAGGGAGTGTTTAGAGGGAGAGGAAGCAACAGTTAGAAGCTTCAGAGGGTGTGGAGGGGTATGGAGCAGGGTAGGTAGTCTATGCTTGTGAGGGAGTGGAATGTGTTGCGTGAGGAATTGGTATCTGTGAGGGGGGTTGCAAAGTTCAGGAAGGGCATGTAAGTGGAGTTTGGTCGGGTAGAGGAGAGGTGAGAGAGTTCACCACCGGGTGGTAGCCCAATTGCAGGTTGTTATTATGGTTAAATTCCCATCTCCATAAAACTGATTATATAGTCTACATGCTAGTTTGCACCACTGCACTTCCCATAGTGCAANGAGGTGAGAGAGTTCACACCACTGGGTGGTAGCCCAATTGCAGGTTGTTATTATTATTATGACCCTGACCATGCAATTTTTGTTGGTAAATTTCTAATCAATTTTGAAAAATAAATAATCAGTGCTGATTCATTTATATTGTGTTGGATCAATGTCCAAGTAATGCTTAAAAGTTGGTGTATGAGAAAGAGGGTATGAAGATGAATAAAACTATAGACAGAAGATATAAAAAAAAAATACAGAAATGCTGAAAACCAAACATATATTAAGCAAACTAAAAAGTTAAATTCCCATCTCCATAAAACTGATTATATAGTCTACATGCTAGTTTGCACCACTGCACTTCCCATAGTGCAAGCACCGAATAAATACTTTTCTGTGGTGCAAGCAACATTCATCATCTACATCCTTTGATGTAGATGATGAATGTTGCCTTTTTAATTTGCGTCACTCATGCCCTCGGAAGCAGAGTTATGCAGATTTTCATTTTATAACTTTTATGGAGCTACATATAAGTAGTATTTATACTAAGTGTAGCTCTAATTATTTAGTATAAGAAATGGCCACTGAAGTATGAAAAATTGATTNCTGTGCATGTTGTCAGACACACGTTATCAGGTATGTGTGTTATCAAGGAGCCTATGTGTTTTGAGTTGCTGTACTGTGTGGTATATGTTACAGTGAAATAAAGTATGGGTGAGTACAAGAGCATAATAAAATATTTCCGTGATTATCCACAATAGAGGTTTTTCCGATAAATGGGAAAAGAATACCTGTAACTGGTATATATGGTCATTACCAATCACACTTAATAGGAATTTTTATTGAGGCTTCAAATAATTTGCAGTATAAACCATGAACTGTGATGGTGAGGAAGGCTATGAAGATTGGGGTATTTATGCGGTAAAGCACGTGGAATTTATGTAAAATATATTTTTTCCAGGTCGCTGAAACGTGTCTAGTGTGAGAACACCTCTGGAAACGAAATATTAATTTACAAAAGTTAGTCACAGTATATGTTTGTGCCGACGCGCTACAGTTATAAGCCATACACCTCAATAATCAAGCAGTGTCGAATATCATTTAATTCTTATGAATTTCTCAGGGCTTACCTTCTAGGTATTCAACAGATGATTGTAAT
>NQII01001816.1:0-16042 GCA_002778355.1 Clitarchus hookeri
GAACAAAAAAAGTGAAAACTGTGTCATATTTTGGTATTAGCAAAGAAAGCAGGAACATGAATAAACATACTGCCATATATTAAAATTATGACCTTTCATGGTTCCCAAGAATGTTAGTATGTACTTTGAAGTGACCATTGTTTAAATTGGGACTGATTCTAACCCACCCCAACCCCTATACACAAAAATTGCATTGAAATGTGTTCCGTGGGCCATTTTTGCACAGCTTTAGCGGCAAAGTTAAAATTATATTAGTTAAGTGCAGCAAGTGGTGTACCACCCTACTCCAGCAACTGGGGTGCAGAGTATCCCAAAGCAAAAAAAAATTACTCTGGACTGCCCACTCACAGCTCAACTGCCACAGCAGGGTGATGCCCTGTACATGCATCCATGGTCACCCAGATGTGCTTGAGAAAAAGCAAGTTTAAGAACATTGTCTGAGCCATAAGATTTCCGAGTTCCTCACTATATGTAAAAAAAATGACCAAGCAGTAAAATTTATAAAAAAAAATGGCTGCCAAAAGGGTTTTATGTAAAGGTGTGTGTGTGTATATGCACACACACAGTGTGGTCCGCTTAACGTGGACACCCCCAAAATTTCAGCAACGGTTGTAGATTAAATGCGGTTTTCGCTAAATGATAATACGTATGAGGGCGAGTAATTAGCCACATAGTGACTATACGTAACACTTGTATGGACAGAGAAATTGAACCCCACATGATTTGTTAACTGGAAACATACTTTTATTTCAACAGCATCTAAAAGTATGTACAAAGAGGAATTCAGTGATATAGCATTTGCAATGAAAAGTATCGCAGAAATGCTAAGAAATAATGTGCAAATATGTTAGGTGGGCTGGTAGCATGGGGCAGTGGACCTTTACTCACAGCTGTAAGTACACAACACCTGCCGTGACTCATCCTGGCAGGACCGCTTGCTTACCGAAGGCTGTATCTATGATAAATCACAGCACGAGTATTAAAAGTAATCCAAAACTAGAAGAGATCAATTTGGCTGGTTACATTGCCGAGAAAATGTCCAAAAGGGACCAAAACTATTTGCTTAGTGAATTCCAAGACCATCATGGATTACAAACCTTGTACGTGCTTGCCATTTAGAACTGTACAGTTATCGATTGGTCGATCATTGTGCAGTGAATCAAGCAGAAAGCAGAACATAGCACAATTTCACATGAAAAAAATTTTTCTGTTAAATTTAAAACAAAGATGGTCCATGTATTATAATAACTCTACTTTAAAAACTATTCTTACAATTAATTAAGACAATGCAGAAAAAAAAAATTTCTGTTAATTTTAAAACATAGATGGTCCATGTCTTATAATAACTCTACTTTAAAAACTATTCTTACAATTAATTAAGACAATGCAGCCTTGGTTGTAGATAGCCTAAAAAAGTGCCGACAATTAAAATTGATCAAGGTCAATGTTTTACAAATTACGTTACAGAACCTTATGTCACACATTTTCACTCGAAGGGAACAACTGCTGTCCCATATTTAATGTGATTAACCATTTGGAGTGACAAATAAAGTAGATTAAAATGGTTTTCATACCATACACAATAGATGGCAATGAGAACCAGGAACAAAAGACTTTGCCTAGAACATAAAATTAATAAAACTTATCAAATGGTAAGGAAAAAACATAATTATTAACAAACAAGGTGTCCCAAAAAATGAAATTGGCACAATGGTTTCCATGAATTGAAATGTAAGATCTACGTGCTTTTAAGATCAAATTTGACTTTATTTTGATTGACTTCCTACACTAAAAACTCAAAAATTCTGTTTGTGTCCAATTGTTTCTAAAATGTAAATAACATGTTTTAGTGAAATATTACTGTATCTTAATATTTTGACTAGGTATGGGTCGAATCCCATTTTTCTCTACTCTGAATCTCAAATAAAAATCCTAAATAGTCCTTAGAATCCACCCCTCGAATCCGAATCTTGTCCCTTACCCCAAAAAATATGCATCTGCAAACACAATAATAACTATTTGGGTAATACAACCAATTAAAGTTTTTACTCAAGAAAAACAATTACAATGCCATCTGTGTTATATTTACATGACATTTTTTTTTAACAAAGTACAGTAATGCCCCGGACTTACGCTATAGGTGGGACCGAGCGATAACCGTGCAAGTCGAATTTGCGTAAGTCGGGGTTCAATTTTGCATATAAATACATATAAATTATGTTTAATTGGAACCAGAGTCTAAAGAAAACAATAATTTAGAAGAAAAATGTTTAATAAAATAAAACAATTTACATTGTTATGAATAAAAAAACGTAAATGGAAGTTATTTTGACGTAGAAGGCTTCATATATTCTAACATTGTCGCCTGACAAGTTAAATTTTTCTTCTTTTCACGCAAAATTTTCTTGTAGCACGCCAATAACTTTTTTACTCCCCATTTTGTAGTAGTAATGCGCTCTTCATTGGAGCCTATTTTTTCTAAAATTTGTAACCCCTTTTTAATTGAACTGAGGCCTTCTGTTAAGTTTGCAATCGTCATTTGATTTTCCGATTCAACTTGGTCTAACGAATCAGTTTGTTCAATGTCTTGCTCATACTCACACATTTCTATAAGCTCGTCAATTGTCAGCTCTTGATTGTGTGAATCCAGCAATTCTTGAACGTCAGCACCATCCACCTCTAAATTTAATTGTTTGGCAATATCGACCCCTTCTTCAATTGCACTATCGATTTGTTCAAGATCTGGCGCTGATTCTCCTTGGGTTTCGGTGGTGAAAAAGAATGGACACAGTTTTTTCCAGACGCCATTCAAAGTTTTTTGTGAAATCTCATTCCAAATTGTCCAACAATTCTAACAGCATCTAAAACATTGAATTGCTTCCAAAAGTCTTTGACAGAAAGCTCGTTGTCTTGTCGCATAGCTTCATGTAGATGCGCAAACGATCGTCTTGTGTAGTAAGCTTTAAATGTTTTAATGACTCCCTGGTCCATCGGTTGAAGCAAGCTGGTGGTGTTTGGTGGCAAAAATACAACTTTCACCCATGGGTCGAAATTAATTAGAGTAGCAGGGGGGTGACCTGGTGCATTGTCAATTATTAGCAACACTTTAAATGGGATTTCTTTTAAATGGCAATAACGTTAGCCTTCAGAAATAAAATGATGGCCAAACCAGTCTTCAAAAAGAGAACCTGTCACCCAAGCTTTCGCATTAGACTTCCAAATGACAGGCAAACCAGCTTTAGATTAATTTTTTAAGGCTCTTGGATTTTCTGAGTGATAAACTAAGAGAGGTTTCAATTTACAATGACCAGCTGCATTCGCACCAACCATCACTGTCAATCAATCTTTGGCGGCTTTAAAACCTGGAAATGTTTTCTCTTCACGCACGACAAAAGTTCTTTTAGGCATTTTCTTCCAAAAAAGACCGGTTTCGTCTACGTTGAATATGGTTTGGCTAGTGTANAAAGTTCTTTTAGGCATTTTCTTCCAAAAAAGACCGGTTTCGTCTACGTTGAATATGGTTTGGCTAGTGTAGACACCTTCTTCTATGATTGTCTTGAGTTGTTCTGGATAGAAAGATGCAGCTTCTTTATCAGCGCTAGCCGCCTCTCCNCTATGATTGTCTTGAGTTGTTCTGGATAGAAAGATGCAGCTTCTTTATCAGCGCTAGCCGCCTCTCCACTCTCTGCGTTGCTATGCCAATTATAATGACTGTTGAATCGGCAGAACCAGCCGTTACTATCTTTAAACATTTCATCTTTGGCCGCCTCGCCAGCTTCTTCTCTTAGTCTCTCAAAAATCTGCTTAGCTTGAGAGCACACCATGTTTTGATCAACAGGACAATTTTTCCATCTGAGCGATAATACCATGACATTTACGAATGATGCTTGAATTAAAAGATTGAGAATCTTTCACAGCTTCCACAACTTTTTCTTTACCTTTTATAATCGTTCGGACTGTTGATTCCGGTAGGTCAGATTTCTTTGCCAATTTACAAATTTTAATTTTGGCTTCAATGTCTTTGATAATATTCAGTTTGCACTCCAAAGATAGTGATTTTCTTTTCTGGTTTGATTCAAATGACTCATTTTTTGTTCTTCTGGATGACGTAATTAGCGTTAACAATAAAACGCACTGCTTATGCAAAACAATTCCACGTGAAACACGTTCGAACCTGTCGTAAACCGAACACTTACTGGGTGGGGTGGGAGAGCTGAGGCGCGCGGCGCTCAAAAAGAAAAACCCAGTATCTCCGAATTCGCGTAAAATGGGGTAGCGTAAGTCGGGGTATTACTGTACTATTTAAGCATACAAGTTATTGTATAGGAACACAAGTATCTTAACACCCACATTTTTACCGCAAAGTTTACTCTTTATTTCAACCCTACCAAATTTACAAATTGATTACGGTACTTGCTCTTTGCACAAATGAATATACAAACTTCCACAAACATCACTGTTTACAAAGATCGTACACATGCTGCAAACGAAAAGAAATTATGGAAACGGAAGGAGAATTCTTCACGTAGAAAATATAAATTGATACTTTAATTAGAAGTATAGTTTTCTATGCTACCAACTTTGACTTTGGAAAACTACGACTAATATATTAATGAAATACCTGTGGTGAGCACACCAAACATCCTCTCTTCTCAATGCCAATACTAATTTCAAACCATTTTGTTTTAAATTTGGCAATGAAAATTATATTTTTGAAATTTGTAAGATATGAGTGTCTTTGATTTAACGACTTTTGAAAACCATACTACAGAAACTAGTTTTTGTTTTGTTGTTGGCAGACTGTGGAAGCGTACTCCAAACCAATTGTGTTTACCTGCAATAAATTTGTTTATTTTAGTCTGCAGTTGAAAGAGTATAGTGATGAAGAGTGATTTTTTAACACAAAAATTTATTTTGTGATAGTAAATAAACGTATATCGTAGCTTTAACTTAAGTGGACAATTAAAGAATATTTACACAACACATTCGCATGTTTCAAGATTAGTTTAATTCACAGCAAGATATGTAGTATCACAGGTGCTGGTATCACAATTTTTACATAATTTTTGCTCTTAAAGAGCTTTGGTACTATTTTTGGTGTGCGTGTGTGAATCNTAAAGAGCTTTGGTACTATTTTTGGTGTGCGTGTGTGAATCATTTTGGATATGTGTGAGTGAAGTTGTATGGACAGTGTACTGAGTTTTTTGATCAGGTGAAAGCCAAATTATTATATATGTAATGCACATTGAGATATTCGAAAAAACATAATTGTGTACATTACACAANCAGGTGAAAGCCAAATTATTATATATGTAATGCACATTGAGATATTCGAAAAAACATAATTGTGTACATTACACAACACACTCGCAAGAAACTAAATACAAATTGTATAACTTTTCAATGCAACTGTTTTGAGGTTATGTTTTAATTTTCACTCAAATACTTTTCCTGAAATCTTTTTACTGGAATCTCGAATCTTTTGAATACTAAGTATTCAATGGTATTCAAGGGTTCGAGGATTCTAACGGCGTATCCCTAATTTTGACGTCTTCTAAGAGAGAAATTATACCCTATGGAGACATATAGGTCCTCCCCTTGCCACCAAAGAATAGCCTAAACACAACATACTGAGCAACTTTGTTTAGCGAGTGCCATACTCCATTTTCACTGGATTCTATTGCAAGAAAATCGGAGGATATATTTTTTAAGTGTTAACTTATCACAGGCCCATTACCTGGTCCTTCAAGGGCTTTATACACACGCAACATAAGGTCCTACTGCAGTCATAATTAATGTGGTTCCCTTTGCTACACTGATAATGAGCCATGTTCACAATGACATGCAGCGAGAAACAAAGTGACTACGCCTTGATGAAGGACGAGGGTAGCATGGCTAACTTGCCCTCTCTCCGGCAGCACCCACGCACGACCAGTACTGCTGTTTTGCCAGACTGCCATGCCTACATTATATTCTCCACACCAAGGAACTGTATCTGGCTACCATATAGCGGAGCACTTTCTACGTGTCGTATAAATGTGCTTGTTTCTGATGTAGGACCATAATATCGCAAGTTGTTAATTATTTTTGTATTTGCTTTCATTAAGTATACTTGTGCCTTTTCAGTGCATCATATTGAGTTAAATGTAATATCTGCATTTATCGACTGCTTTGTAAAATAGCTTGATCTGCCATTTTCAGCCATATTGGAGCGCCACAAATATAATTAGACAATGTCTGAATTCAGGTATATACTGGTGAGCTTGTTTCTTGCATACTTTACTTACCCTTGGCACCAAATTCAGATAGACAATCTTGTTTTCTGAAACAACAGTTATTCGCCTGCTAATTACTTTTAATGAATGTGTATTTTGGTAAAGAAGAACCTGACAATTGCCAAAAGTTGTGTTGAGTCAAGGGTTAAATAATAAATCTATTTGACTTAAATAACATTCAGAGTCATGCTGATTGTATGTGAGTTAACAATTTTGATTGCTTGTTTTACCTTAGCTATTGTAAGTTGTGAACCGATGGGTCTAATGCGAATTTATTGTTTAGAACATTTTTAAGGTGCATCTTCCAATAGCTATTATACATTATTATTAACAATAATCATCAAATTTCTATGCCGACAAAGTACTGATGTTGCCTTATTAGTCTTTAAAAAAATAATCATATCAAAAATAAATTGTGACCTACAGATTGCTTCTCAAATGACTGCACATAAAATGCAAGGGCGTGAGAAGTATAAATCTTAGTTTATTTGTGTACTTCAGTTGCGATTTGGACAGCACTTATGATCTCTCTTCTGAGGACAGGTACACAGGTGTATGTACTTCAGAGGAATTTTGACACCGTTTTTGCTTCCTCTTTCCTTCCTTCGGTCACTGCGGGGATTTCCTTGGGGTTGTCCAGCTCTGGGATACCACTGGGCACATCCCGTAGTGAGGACATGGTCGGGGTAGCTGTCAGAAGTAGGTGCTCTTCTGCTTCCCCTGCCTGTCAGCTCTGCTGGACTCCTCCTTCCCTGGTTCAGCAATTGTGGTGGTTTCTTTGGGTCCGTCCGGCTCCGAGGTACTGTTGGGCACATCCTCCAATGAGGACATGTTGGGGATAGCAGTTAGAGGCAGGGGCTCTTCTGCTTCCCCTGTCCTCGGCTCTGCTGGGCTCCTCCTCCTCCGGTTCGGCGAGAGTTGCGGGCACCTTGTAGCTGTCTAGCTCTGGAGTCCTGGGGTGCATCTCCTCATCCTGGATGTACTAGGAGGCGCAGGAGGTCATTGGGGGTCAAGTCCAAGGACCACGTCGGCGTTAACCCACCGCATTTGAGTGTTTTGTCTCTTTTATACAAAGTCAGTATGCTTGCGGCGATTGATCATATGGATATCGCTCCCCTGGGTGGTTGATACGTCCCTGATGTCACAGTGCCCCTGGTGGGCCTCTTGTTTGCATTTTGGATTTTTGTACGGTCAATTTCTGGAGTTTAATTAATGGCTGGTTCCCGGGACAGGTGATGCGTGCACCCCTCTTGTTCTGACAATGGTGTATCATCTTCCTCTTCTTCCTCAGCATCTGCCCTTTGGTTCAGGATTAACGGGGTTGGTTGGATACAACCTTATTTGCTCTCGCGTAACTTTCCGGACTCACCTTTGCAGGTCTTCGGCCTAGTACAAATTTTCTCGTCGTCCGAAGATGGTGAGGGGCCTTCCCACTTCTGAGCCAGCCTGGCGCAGAATGTCCTTGGCTCGGCTGAGAAGGTAGTTTTGGAGTAGGACCATCTTACTGATTTCAAAGCTACGAACTCTTATTCTAGGCTTGGGGTATTTATGCTTTATATATTGGTCCTGCGCTTCCTGGGGCTTCCTTGTGCTAGCCAGGGCTTGTAGTCTGAGCATTTCCAGTTGCAGCATGATAGTTCCTGCTCCCACTGTCAATCGCCGGGCCACCGTATGGTGTCTCCCAATACCAACTGGCTAGGACTCGTGTCTGTTGCCTAATTATTACGTCAGCAGAGGGTGGACATGATGTCCGGCAGATGGTATCCCAATGCCAGTGATCTTCTCCCACACTGAGTCGGAGGCTTTTCTTCAACTCCTGGTTCCTTCGCTCAGTGGGGTTGGCCTGTGGGTGTGATGGTGGAGTCATCCAGGTTTCTATACCCCATTTATTACATGCGGTTTGCCATTTGTGCTTCGTAAACTGGGCTCCATTTTCCATAAGTATCATTTGGGTGTATCCCAAGCTGAGAAATATTTTCAATTGTTTTAATTATAGCCAGGTTTCCGGACTTGGGAGGGGGAAGGCTTCCACCCATCATGAAAATTGGCCGGTTACTACCAATATATGATTCCCTCTTGTGGTTGGGGAGATAAGGTCCCATCAGCTCTCAAGATCTCGCTATTAAGATCCGCCCAAATCTCTTCTTTCGCTCTACGGTTCTCCTACATACCTCGCACGTGTATACTAATCCTGGACGTGTAATGCGTTCATCGGGCCATCCTATGCAGAGATGGGGGAAGGTTTGAGCACTTGTCAGGCATCTTGCAGTGTTTATCCCCTGACCTGCGCAAGTTATCCAATCACAGTACGCTGTTTGTCGTGTCCTGCATTGCTCACAACAAAATTCTAGTCCATCTGTAAACTGGGTTTGTCGTTCTACCCTAGACACAGGTAGTCGAATTGACTCTGACAAGGTACACAGTGAATCTAGTGCTGACCTATTCCCATACAGGTTGCCATGTGACATTGTTTGTCCCTGGGGCTCTCTGGTTCCCCCATAATTTTGGAGGTTTTGCCTTTGGTCGGCTGCGTTATGGTTTGACTCAGACATACTCTCGGGCAATGGTGTTTTACTATTCCCTGAAGTCCGGTACGTTAAGCAGGGTCTCTGTCTGTCTGTCTCTCTATCTATATATATATATATATATATATATATATATCTCTTTCTCCGTGCATGCGTGTGTTTTTTTTTTTGTGCTGGCCTTGGTCTGATTTATCGCGCGACTAATCACACGCTTGGCCCCACGTTAGGCGCCACAAAAAACACTTGACGCATGATGGCTGAATTGAAGTGTTGTACGTCACACATGAGCAAGAGTTTCAGAAGTTGTCAGGTCAGAGACAGGGGCTCAGTTAAACTCTACTGAGGGGGAGTTTTGATTGTGAGGCGCTTGGCCTTAACTAGCCCCTTGTACAGGGTTGGACGGGTAGGCCGCCTGCAGGGTATGTCATCTATCGGTGCACTGGGAGCCCTCCGGGTGGCTGACGTGGAAGTTGCTACTTTAGCAAACTATTACTTTGTTAAATGAAAGTACAGTGGAGTCTCCGTTATCCGTCAGTCTCGGGACCATCACCGTGATGGTTGAGAGAATAGACTGATAATAGAAATGCCCCCCCCCNTATGTACAGCACAGTATTTATTTGATATTAAATATTGTAGACTTCTGTTTATTATGTTGATAAAATAACAAAATTTATTACAGTACTATTATGTATATGTTCAGTAGTATAATCCTACCTAAAAAAGTCTGTCATTTTCCTTTGTTGTAATACTCCACGGGCTTTTGTTTCTGCCGTGTTGCGTATCTTACGTAGGAGTAATATCTGTGTAGCGTCTGCCTCTTCTTGTTGCTCGTACCATTCAAAGTACTTGGAAAACATCACTGTGGCTAATTATTTTGGGGCAATCTTTGAGTGTACCATCCTCTTCTTCTTCACTTAAACATTATACCTCCTGTGTTGCACTTAATACGAGTTCATCATTTAATATTTCAAAGCCTCCGTCAAATCTGTCAATTCCCAGCCATTCACTTACTTCCTCTATTGATGTTTTCTCCACCTGGAATCCCTTGACACAGAAGTAAAGTTTCCTCATAATTTCCAGATTCGTTTACGGCCTCATTCTCGTTTACAGTCTCAGGCCACAGTTTGTTCTAGCCCTTTTTTTAGTGTTTCTTCTGGTATATCTTGCCAGGCTTCAGCTACATTAAAAATTGCGTCTTTAATAGTGTATGACCTCCAAAATTGCTTTACACCTAACGCAAACAGCTTTTGAATAAAGCATTTTCGATAACATTGCTTCATGCTTTCAATAATACCCTGATCCATGGGCTGAATTAGTGGGGTAGTGTTAGCAGGCAAAAAGTGGCACGTAATTTTTCCATCATCATTTTGTAAGTCATGAGAAAGACTTCAAGCAATCCGTTCAATTTTAAATGTGATTTTACATTTGGCACAAACACACTCTGGAAAAACTCATTAAATATATCCTGGCTCATCCAGGCACTTTTTTGTGCGTAATATTTGGCAGGCAAGACGCAAAATTCATATTTTTGAAATCTGGAGGCTTTTTAGATTTTCCAATGGTTAGTAAAGGAAACCTATGTCTACCATTTGCATTCGTACACACCATGACAGTTATGCGGTCTTTTTGCATTTTAAAACCAGGTGCAGATTTTTCTGATAAGGAGGCTAAGGTTTTCACAGGAAGTGCTTTCCAATTTAGGCCAGTTTCGTCATAGTTGTAAACCTGCTCTCTGACCAAATTTCTATCTTTTATTTCTTTCATTAGTTTTTCCCAACATTCTACAATGACTGTACTATCAGCGCTTAGTTTTTCACCCGATATGTCCAACTGCCTTATGCCATGTCAACCCTTATATTTATCCAGCCAACCTATACTAGCCTTAAATGAAGGATCCCCATCAAGCTTCTTGTTCATCTCGATAGCTTTAGCCATTATTATGGGCCCAGAAACTGGTATCCTGTGATTGCAGGCTTGAATGAACCTGACATCTCCATCTGTCGTTTGCATTTTTGAAACATGACTTTTGATTTTATCTGCATCTTTCTTAATATCATTGACTGTCGTCCGCTCGATTCCATATAGTAGAGCGATACTCGTCGCGCTTTCGCCTTTACGCAGTCGTTTTATAATTTCAAGTTTTTGAGAAAGTCCCAATACAACACGTTTCCGTTTCTCAGATTTTTTTAAACACACTACACTTTGACAACAAACTGAGGACAATGACTTGCTGACTAAGTGACTACCGCTACTGAACTGACTGTAGGAATGGGAGGGCAGATGAGTGTCTAGGAATTCCGGTAGGGTGGTGAGGAAGACGGAACGATTCTACGAAGTACATATGTAGGTTGTACATAAACAACAAACGTAAGTCATTCGCATTCTGCACCGCACAGAAGGTAATTTTACTGGGTTTATGTATTACAGTACAGTATACGTATTGTTCAACTCAATAATGTGATTAATTTCATGTAATATGAAGCGAGAAAATAGTTATTTCATTCTTAGTTTATTAAGTTTGTTTTTTGTATCCAATTTTATATGTCGTGTCAGTTTACTAACGGTTTACAGAAACTGACGGTTAAAAAGGTGATGGTTAACAGAGACTCCACTGTACTGAAAGTGTAACAAAAAATGTGAATGGAAATTAAAATTGTACGTGGGCGCCTAGAGCAGACATTGTGTCATGTGACGTATAGGACAGTACAAACATCATAAATCCATTAAAATGCTATCAATACACAAGACCCTCAAACACTCATAGGACAAATACAAAACCCTTTAAAATAACAAATATTCTATTTGGAATAAAACAAGGAGCAAAAGCAATGATTTTAATAGAATGAAATTCATGATGCAGTGAACACATTAAATAATTGTAAATAAAATAAAATTATGATGGTGCACATTTAAATAAATCTAAAGAAATGAAATGTTATGGCAATATCTACATCCTCCCTTACAAAATATGATTGAGGGGAAAAAGGGGAAAGCTAGAACTGTAATAGTAAATTCCTTCAAACAGTAGAACCTGCCTAATTTGAATTTCTATATTTCGAAATCATGGATAATTCAAAAAATTTCGCTGGTGCCTTAAATTTTCTATAAAATCAATGTAAAAAATCATGTATAATTCAAACTTTATTTCGATAGTTCAAAGTAAAATGCCCAGGGCGTCTAGTAAGACATGCTACATTTCCATGGAGGCAACATATTCTCTTTTCCATACAGGACGAAAGGAGGCAGGTTACATTTGCGAGACGTAAGAAAGAACCCTCCGATAATAAGTATGTCAAAACACATCTTTCCTTTGTCTACACTACTGTCAGTAGCCAGGTGGTCAGCAACCACGAGCGGACTTTGTTTACTCTTCTGGCCACTCGACCTTGTTTTTGCAGTGTCAGTCTGCCAACAGTGGACCAGTTGTGATGTGCTTTCTCAAGCGAATATGAGTTCAGCTTTGTCATTTTGTGTTCTAGATTTGCGTATACGTTTTGTAGTAGCGTCGCTGTCTAAACCTGCACGTGGAACTTATATAAGTCCTTAACAATGTCTGAGGAAATTGCCAAGTACTTTGGAATTTTACAGAACACTTTGTCTACTTACCTGAAGAACAAAGATAAAATTTTGAACACTGTGAATGGAAAGACAGGAAAAGAACAAGAGGACCAGAAAATCTGGAAGTGGATGAATGCATGTTAAAATGGTTTAAACAAGCGTGAGATCAAAAAATTCCGGTAAACGGGCCACTTATCTGAGCTAAAGCTGAACAGTTTGCAAGTGACTTGGGGAAAAAAAATGACTTTAAGCCCAGCACTAGTTGCCTGGATANTGAGCTAAAGCTGAACAGTTTGCAAGTGACTTGGGGAAAAAAAATGACTTTAAGCCCAGCACTAGTTGCCTGGATAGGTTCAAAAGTAGAAATAAAATTGTTTTCATGTCTGTGTGTGGTGAAAGTGGTGATGTTTTATGTGCAAACAGCTAATGACTGGCAAACTGATTTGTTAGAAATGACAAGTGACAGGGACCCAGAAAACATTTTTAATGTAGACGAAACGGAACTGTTTTCCAGGTGNTGAGCTAAAGCTGAACAGTTTGCAAGTGACTTGGGGAAAAAAAATGACTTTAAGCCCAGCACTAGTTGCCTGGATGGGTTCAAAAGTAGAAATAAAATTGTTTTCATGTCTGTGTGCGGTGAAAGTGGTGATGTTGATGTGCAAACAGCTAATGACTGGCAAACTTATTTGTTAGAAATGACAAGTGACAGGGACCCAGAAAACATTTTTAATGTAGACGAAACGGAACTGTTTTTCAGGTGNATTTGTTAGAAATGACAAGTGACAGGGACCCAGAAAACATTTTTAATGTAGACGAAACGGAACTGTTTTTCAGGTGTACTGCAGACAAAACTGACTTTTAAGAGTGAGAGCTGCAGTAGTGGTAAGCCTAGTAAGGATCAAGTAACACTTTTAGTATGAGCAAATATTGATGATTCTGAAAAATGCTGTTATGGATAATAGGAAAATCCGCCAATCCTAGGCGTTTTAAAAATGTCAAATCCAAACCAGTAGGATATGAAGCCAATAAAAAGGCATGGATGACATGTGAATNCCTAGGCGTTTTAAAAATGTCAAATCCAAACCAGTAGGATATGAAGCCAATAAAAAGGCATGGATGACATGTGAATTGTTTGAAAATGGCTTTGTAAAATTAGATAAGAAATTGAGCAAACAAAATCTGGAAGTTTTAATTGTTTATTGACAACTGCACTGCTCACAAAAGCATACCTTTACTTAAGACTGTCAGAGTGTTGTTTTTCCTACCAAACATGATTTATATTGTTCAGCCAATGGATCAAGGCATAATTAANCCTAGGCGTTTTAAAAATGTCAAATCCAAACCAGTAGGATATGAAGCCAATAAAAAGGCATGGATGACATGTGAACTGTTTGAAAATGGCTTTGTAAAATTAGATAAGAAATTGAGCAAACAAAATCTGGAAGTTTTCATTGTTTATTGACAACTGCACGGCTCACAAAAGCATACCTTTACTTTAAGACTGTCAGAGTGTTGTTTTTCCTACCAAACATGATTTATATTGTTCAGCCAATGGATCAAGACATAATTAANTTAAGACTGTCAGAGTGTTGTTTTTCCTACCAAACATGATTTATATTGTTCAGCCAATGGATCAAGACATAATTAAGAACTTTAACCACTTTTACAGACTGCATCTAGTTGAAAACATCTTGACCGCTAATGAAGACAAAAAGTTAAAAATTGACCTTTTCTAAGCATCTCAGATTTGTAACCGTGCATGAGAAATAGTTCAAAGCGAAACAATTGCAAATTGTTTCAAGAAAGCAGGATTTTCCCAGCCAAGATACGAGAATGACATCTCAGATAAAACTCAAGAAGATAATGACGAGGAGATCATGCCATCTGTGTAGGGTTTTGGAGACTACTTCATCAGTTTCTAATGAAGAATTTGTTACAATGGATGACGACGTAGTTGTGTGCGGGGAGCNTTCATCAGTTTCTAATGAAGAATTTGTTACAATGGATGACGACGTAGTTGTGTGCGGGGAGCAGACAGATGCTGAGATTGTGGCTGAAGTTGTGAGCAGCAGGGTGCAGTGTAGCGGATCTTCAGATGAAGAAAATTAACATTCTGAACTGCCAGTGCAGGCTCTGCCGACTTCTGTAGAAACAGTAGACTACATCCACTAGTTACGGAGATACTTGGAAGCACAGCAAAATGTAAGTGATACACAGATTTCAAATCACTTAATATTCTTGAAGATTCTGTAGTGGCTCAAAGACTTTAATTGAAAAAATAGCCAAAAATGTAAATGTGTGTTGTACGTACAGCCTTACTTATAAATACAGTACTATATAATCACTTTTAACCATATAAATATGCATGCATTTTGTAATTAATACATATACTGCATAATATTTTTATTGCATACAATTTTCTCAATTAATTTTCGTTCCTGCACTATTTTTTTCTTAATTCAAATTTTTGATTGATTCAAAATTATTTTTTGTTTCTTTCAGCTTTTAATTGAACAAGTTACACTGTAGTTCATTAATTTACGTCGTGGTATTTACTCTTGAATGCTCATTAGAAGAATGGAACAAAGTTCAAAAATATATATTTAATTTCTACGGTGGCTTCAGTGGTAAGCTCTTGTACAACTCTTAATGGCCACTGGGAAGTTTGGACGAAAAGTTTAATTTTTGCATAATCTTAAAGATAATTTGGCCGAGACATAGTTAAAATGACTAGTTGGAGCAACTGGAAGTTGTCATCTTACAGTTTGCTGCAGGATATAGTCCATACTGTATAANAGTTAAAATGACTAGTTGGAGCAACTGGAAGTTGTCATCTTACAGTTTGCTGCAGGATATAGTCCATACTGTATAAGAAGGCCATTTTCTGACAGGTCTGCGAAAGTAGCGCCACTGTTTACGTCTGACTACATGTGACTATGTATCCTTCCGCCATCAGCTGGTCCGTCAAGTCGGGGCTGTATTTTTTCATCAACACTGTGTCAGCTAATCCACTTGCCATTGTAATGTATGCTAAACAAATTTTAAGATACTTTAAGACTGACATCTGTCTAAAAAAAATTAATAGTTTATAAAAGTAAATATATAAAATGTTGCAAATAATTAAATATTTGCTATCTCTTTTTTAATTTGTCCGAGATAGTGAATTTGGGTTAACATTTGCGAGACGGTCTGTTGTATCTATTATCACACTTTGGACGTTATAGCTAATATATTCGAGTTGGAAATATGTGACGTGGAATAACATTAGAATTGCTTAAAAACGATTCAGCGTGTCTCACTTCCTACGGAAACAAGGAGATGGTTTCGAGAGAACATGGCGTATAATTTACGTAGACGAACGATTACCGGCCGAATATAAATGACTTTGACTCCAAATCGTTGTACATGAAATATATGTTTATTAAAAATTATGCGGAGTTCGTGGAAAAAATATAACTATTGGCATTTGTTTGTAAATTCGTTATTTATCGGGCAGGAAAGAGGTTCATTTCTGGCTGGTGATACCTCGCATAATATCCGAGAGATCGCGCACAGCGCGTCACGGCGAACATTGCCGCTGTTTTTGGTCAATAGATAGCGTATTTTTTTAAGTTGATTGTTCTTAGATTACGGGCTGGAAATATATTTCAAATTCGTGTCGTTTCGTCAAATTATTAGAAAAAA
>NQII01001816.1:16078-85833 GCA_002778355.1 Clitarchus hookeri
TTGTTCTTAGATTACGGGCTGGAAATATATTTCAAATTCGTGTCGTTTCGTCAAATTATTAGAAAAAATAATTCAGCAATATTATGCAATATTTCTATATGCTTTTCGAATTAATATCAAGGACGTGTTGAAAGCGAGGTTGGAGAGGGNTTGTTCTTAGATTACGGGCTGGAAATATATTTCAAATTCATGTCGTTTCGTCAAATTATTAGAAAAAATAATTCAGCAATATTGTGCAATATTTCTATATGCTTTTCGAATTAATATCAAGGACGTGTTGAAAGCGAGGTTGGAGAGGGATGATACGACGTGAAAAAACTTTCTGAAGTTAGCACAACTTCAGAAAACTTTTCCGTGTCGTATCGTTCTATTGTACATTTCATTTTGAACACCTATACTTAACTACATTATGACGAAGTTTAGTTTTTAACACTAACAACCATTGTTTTGTGTCCTTGTAAAATAAAATGTGTTAATAAATGTAAGAACTCTTTCTTATTCGCGTATTTCCTGCTTCTGTGATGTTCATCGCCGGTGCACTCAGAATAGCCAACGTAATTTTAACTTTTGTTCGTTCATGCATCAGCTGATACAGGATTTTGTAAATGGCACTTTGTTTGTTTCGTAAAAGTTAAGTTGCCACTCACTGACTGTCAGAAAGTGGCCTTCTTATACCGTATGGACCATAGTAGGCTGGGAAGGTGGACTTTCTCGGTGGCGTCATTCCCCGGCGCCAGGAAAGCCTCATTCTTCCGGTCCAGGTGCCTCGTGGGATCTCTTTATAGATCCACGCCCCCTAACAACTTTACAATTGTTCCCTGGTCCTGTATACTAATCAATCCTACTTTAGGAAGAAATTGAGTCATTTTTGCCGAGAAAAGGCATTTAACATGTCTGGCTTCTTTAAAGTAAGGACCAAGAGTGTTCTAAAATTGGAATCTATGGCCTATAATTATAGGATCTTAAATATTGTCCTAGGCACCCAAACAAACATAACTCCAAGGAGAATTGATCTAATTATGTTTTTCTATAAATTGAAGAATTGCCTAACCTTGTATTTACAGATATTTAAACTAATCATGAATGTTAAAAAAAAAAAAATTCAAATAAATTTTATGTTAAAAAAATAATTAAAATTAAAATTGTGTACCATAGTAATAACAAACTAAACTATACATATCCTGTAATATTATATTACACTACGGCTGGTCACAGGAGTAGACAGACTGCTGTCTGTGGGCTGCAGTCCTTAGAGATGATTCCCAAGGCCACAAGTAGACCTAGACGAAGATGGATGACGATGGGATGTGGGTCTCCGGCGGTCTTGTGGGGTGGCTCGAAGAGGTTGCTAGGGAGGACAATGTGGTGAGGCCTCAACAGTTGATGGGCGGTCTGAGCTTTTTCCCATGGGGTTACACAGCTGTAGGCTGACCCAGCAATTTAATAGCCTCGGAGGCAGTAGCTGTCCTCTGTCTCTCCACTTAGTACCTCCTCTATGGGTGAATGGCATGAAAGGAAGCTACTACAGTCCACCTCCACGAAGCAGGGGCGGATGACTGTATCCCTAACTAGAATGCACCCAGGAGCGACTANCTATGGGTGAATGGCATGAAAGGAAGCTACTACAGTCCACCTCCACGAAGCAGGGGTGGATGACTGTATCCCTAACTAGAATGCACCCAGGACGACTAGGTCGCTCCTCGACAGTCTGTCACTCCAACCAGCAGATCTATATGTGGTGGATGAAGTGGGTTAGCAGACTGGGGTGGCCTAACCGCTTTGTCTTATAGTCTTGCTAGTAGGGGGCTCTACTGTACTGTGTACCAGGTACCTCTAGGTATCCTGTCCACAGTACGGGTGGCCTGTTCATGTGTGGTGTTTGACGACGTACGTGCTGCCCTGGTTAGGAGGCGACCCGCTGTCCTACATTGGAGTCGAAAATCGGTAGTAAAGCATCGGTTGCCTGCCTCTCCCTTGAGGGAGGGCGCTTACCAGGTTGTAAGGGAGGTACAGTTTCACCCTAGAATGAGTACGTTGAGGTTAGACTAGTAAGGTGTTTATTCTGTGAGGATTAAACAAAATTTTGCCATACTATCTCGTGCACTTTACCAAATTGCTATGTAATCTATGAAAGTTAAAGGTGTTTTAAAACAGATGAAGGGGGCCGATTAGCAAATAAATGAGAGCAAGCAAATTAGGTAGTCTTAAAAACAACTGGACCCCAAATGTTGACATTGTAAGTCCTGAAGGGACTCTGGTGTCACTACTAAGTTGGTAAGTGTGGTGAAGAGGCATGAAGATTTCTTCAGGGGTTAGCTGGTAGCTGGATTTGGAAGAATGTCTGGTCACTGGTGGTTCCTCTTGAGGAGGGCGGTAGGCAGAGTGTTTCAGCACAAGTTGTGCTGAGGCGAACTGCTGAGAATTAACTGCCATTCTTGGGGCTGTGTGGCCTTATATAGTGCTGGCTTGGTGTGCCTCAGATTTCTTCGGCCATCTGGTATCTTCGGCGTTATGGCCACTCTCTTTGTGCCCGGCGCTGCCTGGTTGCGTTCTCTCAGGGGACGAGAGGCTGCGATAATTTTCCTTGTTTGCAGGCAGTATCCGCTGCTTGCTTAGGGGCAACTCACGTGCCTCGCTTTGCTTGGTTTCACTGGCTGAGGGCTATTATATTACGTGCGTGTCTGGCATAATAGGTATCTGGTTTCTGGGTATCCAATGTTCTGGATAGATTCCTGTTGGCTGTGGAGGCAAGCAGTATCTGGGTTCGAAGCTCCGTTCGGGCCGCATTGTGTCGCACGTGATGAGGGGGAGTCGAAAAAAAAAATGCTCGCAAACGGAAAATGCTAACTGGCAGTCATGCAGGTGATATCAATGCTCGCTTAAGGGCAGACCAATATTTGTTCTGCACATCTCACATTCGTAGATGCAGTGGGAGGCGGCCAGGTGAGGTGTTACGGCGATGATGGTGGTTCTGGGTTAGACATCTTACGTCAAGTTTGCACGTTGTGTAAATAATGTGGTTTAAAACATTTATGGGAATATTTTTAATGCACAATAATAATTGTTCTAAAACTTATTTCCTGTATATAAATTTATAAACCAAAGAATTTGAGTTGTATTAGTGTTTTTAAAAAATATTCACACTTGCTAAAGCAAAAANTATATAAATTTATAAACCAAAGAATTTGAGTTGTATTAGTGTTTTTAAAAAATATTCACACTTGCTAAAGCAAAAAAAAAAATGGACACACAGACAAAACTGTAAAATATTGATTGTTCACCAACACCTTATTAATTTGTTACAATATACTGCCTTTGCAACTAATTATCTCAAATACATTGATGCAGTGTTTTTCTCNCAAAGAATTTGAGTTGTATTAGTGTTTTTAAAAAATATTCACACTTGCTAAAGCAAAATAAAAAATGGACACACAGACAAAACTGTAAAATATTGATTGTTCACCAACACCTTATTAATTTGTTACAATATACTGCCTTTGCAACTAATTATCTCAAATACATTGATGCAGTGTTTTTCACACATGGAATTGTTTTTATTCAATTTAATAAATTATTGTGAACTGTAGGTTGATCTGTATTTTATGAATTTAGCGATTCATCAACTTTTGGGGTCCCTAATTATTGAAAAGGGTTGCGGTGGTTGAGCCGTTAGCCTGCTCGCCTCCCACGAAGGCGAACTGGGCTCAATCCCCGGCCGTGTCACTCCCAGATTTTTGCATGTGGAAATTGTGCCAAATGTTGCCGCTAATCGGCGGGTTATCTCGGTGATCTCCAGTTTCCCCTGCCCTTTCATTCTGGTACTGCTCCATTCTCACCTCAATCACCCTCGTCTGCTCTCAAGACCTCGCTGTTAAGAGCCGCCCAAATCTCTTTGCTCACTCACTAATGTTTGATTGAATTTATGAATAACAGGTTGTTTAAATNCTGTTAAGAGCCGCCCAAATCTCTTTGCTCACTCACTAATGTTTGATTGAATTTATGAATAACAGGTTGTTTAAATATATGTACAGTGGACTCCCTATTTATCATTTTTCATGGGACTGTCAAAATATTTCCATACATCCAGAATTTCAGTAGATGAGGGTCTGACATGTACATAAATGAAATACAACTTCTAACCTTTTCAAACTTCATGTTCAGTATAATGAGAACTGTATGTTATTTGTGAATAACGATTTAACTAATAAACACAGTGAAAATGGAAAATTTAAGCATAGTATTACTTTATTGGTATAACTGTAAATAATATAATAAAAACATTTCAGCTCAGTTTATTTTAATAAATAATAGTACATTGCAAAATACAGTATATAATTGATTGTAATGTCACCAGACACCGAATGGGAGTCGAATTTTGAATGTCCTGTGCGCACTCTGATCAGCTGAGCGTTGCGGAGAGGTTATAGACAGGAATGTGTGTTCATGGCAGGCAAAATGGAAAAGGGGAAGCCTCAGCGGCTGGAGGAATGAAACAATCTACCCCTTCCCTTCCAAGCCAATCGGGTGCGAGGATGCTACACTGGTTGCTATGCCAGCCATATATTCGTATCTTGGAAACGTGGCAGACGTTACCATTAGCCAGGTTTTTTTGGGGCACACCCGTTTCACCACCATGTAATTTCACCATTTCACCATTGCTTCATCTCCACCCCATGTGACCTTCATTGGGATAAATAAANTTTCACCACCATGTAATTTCACCATTTCACCATTGCTTCATCTCCACCCCATGTGACCTTCATTGGGATAAATAAATTTCTCGAAAACGGCGCATTTAGCTTAAAAACACAAGACGGAAGTTTTGTTCACCATGTATGGTAGATTACAAATCCACATGAAACAAACAACAAAGTGAAACAGTTACATATTTATTTGCACAAATGTGCTGCCAACCCCTCACTTTTCATGGATGAGGGTTGATATTAGAGCCCATACTTTTGTGCTTTGTATTTCGTTGTTTAATAATTCAGTATCCAGACACTCAGGAATTTATCGTTCATTCTGGCTGTGTTACTAGCAAAAAACATCTGCTTCAACTACACTTTCAAGGGCGGTTTTCACTCCTAGGCTATATGTTGTGCATACATTTTCAACCTATATTTTGATAAGGAATCACCTCATGAAGTTTTGTCTGTACACTTCATATCCATCCTGTATATACTGCACTTGCTGTATGCCATGGGAATGCTTGCAAGTCCCAGGCATTCTGTTGAAGCATAGTGTGTGTGTATTATGTCTATGCGTGTATTTGTTGTGTCTGTATATACACTACCTAATGTGTAATTTTAAAACACGAATTGCTACCAGTTGTATGTGAATTGTCCTTGTTAACTTTATGTACAGTAGCTGCAGCTTTTTTGGTAAGGAAAGAAGAATTAAAAACATAAGACTTAAGTGCTGGATGTTATATGATTGATGGGTTATGGTTGGTCCAGTCACATGTGTGAGAATTCACAAGTATTTCTAATGGCAGTTTATGTGATTTTTTTTTTTTCAGAACCAGTAAGAAACCGAAAAGAAGTGTTAAATAATTCAGAAGTTAACAAAGTGCCAGTTAGTTTGGATTCACGTGCAGTAACCCAGGCTGCAGTGGATAGCAAGAATCTAGTCAGACAAGGTAAGCCAGTCAAATTATGGAAACGCCTACAGGTGGGCGTGTGCATGTGATGTCATGCCACAGGAATAGTCAGTGTTGGCACTTGCAAATCAGTATTTTCGCAAGACATGAGAGTTGAAAAATTACCATCTTTACAACGGAGTAATGCCTGCCCTTGTAAAAATTGCTTTTTTTTTTAGTCATGGTGTTCTGGCAATTTTTACAGGTGACACTTGCCTTTTTTAGTGTTTACACAGCATTTCCTTGTTCCCCCTGCTGAAGAAAACAAGGTTACAGCAGGGATGGCAGTGCCAGGCATGTAACATCTATGAAAACAAAGCCGATACCATTTTACGCACATAATAGTACCTGCACTTATTTGCCCAAAAAAATGCAGGTGCTGAGATTGTGATGAAGTCTGAAAAAAACTGAAACTAGATTGCTTCTGACACACTAAAGTAATGTATTCAAAAATGTGTCAAAAGACTTGTCTACTTAACAGGAAAAGTGGCACATTCACAATACAAATTACAATGGAATGCCCAATAATGTATTTTTCCTGTTACAATAGATACACTACGACAATAATTTTTAATGTACCATAATGATCAGTATCGAAAATTACAGAAGCATTGAAAACTGCACATTGTAAGAAAATAGCAGTGGGCAAGCATAACTGGCAACATTATAGATGATTTGGCAACTGTGCAGTGACATCACCATGCCTGCCCAACTGCAGGCTACAGCACAGCCTCCTTTATCCCAACTTGTGTTTAATTGATGGTCCCAACCCCATGGTATGTAAGGAAAACTGGCTGTGAGAATTTTTACGAAACTATGCCATGGAAGGTCACATAGAATGGAACTTACACTGCACTTTAACTCTTAGAGATAAATGTGTAGACAGACAACTCCAATTACAGTTCTGGCTGATCTCCTTCAAGTTAAGACGTGCAAAAATTAATGACAAAAAGGGACATTTTATTCTCATTTTGGATTTGTTATAGTATTTTGCAGCTTGTGGGTTGTGGTGTGGTATGCATTACCATTTATGGGACAAGCTGTCTAATCATAGTTTTTCCTCTGCCTAGTAATGAAATGCTGTACCTTCTCGTATTCTTTTGGAAAATTTGGCTAAGTGATCTTCTGCAACTTAGGTAAAAGCTTTGTGAATATTCATTGAACAGACAATTTCCCACACCTTTATTTGCACCATTTTGTACAATACAAAGCAAGCATTGTTTCATAATTAATGTACAAAATTTACGATTTGTTTGTGGAGTTGAGGGAATGTCCCAGTCTTAGGACTGTGAAACGCACATTTCTGTGAATTAGAGGTTTACATGTGCCTTCTTCCACCACTCCCTACGTGTATCTCATTCTCTGCAAATTTGTGTTCAGCAGCCCTGTTTGTCTGCTGTTTGGTGAACTATATACAACTTGCAACTTGAATTACACAGTGTAAGAATTTTACTTCACCATTCCATTTGCTACTTCAACACATGCATTGTTCCCCAAAAAATGCTGCATAACCCATGAGTGTACGAATACTCCGCAAAGTGAACTTGCCCTTCCATTATTCAACTCGAGATTGTAGCCAGTGAAAACCAACAGCTGGAGATTGACTTCTGTTGTTGACAGTGACTGCCATTTTATCCATTATTTCTTCCAGGGGTGGCCAAGACTGCTTCACTTGCTGAAAACTTAGCACCAGTATCATGCAGAGTTTAAAAAAAAAAAATTTCAGGATTGTACAAACAAGATGCGGGCATCGTGCAATGGCAGAGATTATGCAAGTAAATACTGTGGAGTGGGAAGGTGGCTTTTTTGGGTGGACGGACGAGTCCACATGTAAAGTTGTTATAAAGTTATTCATATTTTTTGTGGACAAGTAACTTTTTAAAACAGTTATCACATTAAAGAAATATTGGCTAATTTCCTGCAGAGTAGAACCTCGCTGCTGCGACCCTTCTCCTTTACAACACATTTTTGAAGAACCATAAAAAATTNAATTTCCTGCAGAGTAGAACCTCGCTGCTGCGACCCTTCTCCTTTACAACACATTTTTGAAGAACCATAAAAAATTTAAAAAATTGAGGGAAATCTGCTAAAAATAAGTATGTTACAACTTTTGTGGTTGCTCTGTATTGCGTTTGCCGTGGTGAGTGCTGCACTGCCCTTGGCTGCCACTGCTAGCCAATACCCATTGACTCTGTCCAACCTCTCCCCTCAGATGTCTATGTGTTTCTGCACAGCATGGCTGCAGACTGACGTTATCTCATGCACTTGTCTTGCCATTCTGATCTCACTTGTTTGTCTATAGAGGTCAGCTAGCGTGATATTTTTGTTTGAGCCGAGTCTGAGTGAGTTTATTGAAAAATTTCCGAGCTCAGAGCTGGAGTATTTTTATTACATATAAAAAAATAAGTTTTACAATAAAGTTTTAAGGCTGTTGCCTGGTTGAAAAGTTGGTAATGGGAAATACATGTTAATGACATTAGGTTTTTTGACGTTCCTGTTGAAGGTAGTTATATACCACCAGGGACTTAATATGTGTTTCTTTGCTATTGATGCCTTTTGTAACATTAATGTACAGTCTGTTTCCTGGAAAGATCATAATACTTAATAGTTAAATAAAAAACTACAGAAAAACCAATTGTTATATTTGCCTCAATACAGATATTGAGAACATCATTTCTCACACTTAGGTTCTTGCTTCAAGTTTATATCTTAAAAATTGGCTTCAGTTTTGAAGATAATCTTTGCTTATGCATCTGCAGTTCTGAGGAATATTTTAACCATTTCATGCCTATATTCATCAGTGAAAAAGTGACTCAAAGTCCACTGTTTTTCCAAACAAAGTATTTAGTTTTTGTCCCACCAAGCTGGGAACAGATAACAATCTATCAGCTTGACATTGAGAGGGTCAGAGTATGGGGAGGGGGGAACCGGGAAGTTGGACTGCTCTTACAGTTGCCCCCATCCAAAGAATGTGTGGGAGAGGAGGGTGATGGAGTATCTGAGAAGATAACTCAAATATAATGGGGATTTTCTGTCTCAAAAAAAAAAGTTCTTTTAGCTTTGCTTTTCGTAACAGGGTTGACTATTTTAACAACTATTTCAACTACAATCTATGCTATTATTTTCTATGACATATTGCACCCACCCTGCCCAGCAAGCCAGATGTTAATGCCTATGGATTTTGACTTGGGCATATATTAAAATTTTTTTGAGGTGCATTTTAGTTATAAAATGCTTTCTCCCTGGTTGTTAAGATTATAAAGTGCTGTACTTATGCAAATTTGGTACATCAATTTCATATATTATTTCAAAGTGTACAACTGAAGTTTGNATTATAAAGTGCTGTACTTATGCAAATTTGGTACATCAATTTCATATATTATTTCAAAGTGTACAACTGAAGTTTGCTCTCTATACTGAACATAGAAAGTGCTCCCTTCAGATTCATTATAACAAGGTTCTACTGTATTTACAAGTTCATTTAGTAACATTTTCATGTTAAAAATTAATTCTGTGATAGGCATTAATTTTGAATCTTCCTGCTCATAAACAGATTTGTTTATACCAACCCAAATGTGTAGCAAAGCACCCAAGCACAAAATATCAATTAGCCTACATTTTGATTTTTGAAAGAATTGGGTGTAACAGTACATATTTTGTAAGTACCAGTAACATTAATCCTGTCTATTGCATAACCAATGCATATTTATATATAAACAATCCACAATTTTTGTTTCAAGCTTATCACTTGACGGTCAACAGCAACAAAACATGTCAACAACCTTATCTATGTTTATAGTCTTCTTTTTTCACAAATATTTAATTTTATGAACATAGACTGACATATTTTCTTTATTTTTGTCTTCACTTGAACTCATATTGTTTGTTGCATTACTGTATTTTCTTCTTGGTTACTGTAAACCGAAATTAGTTAAAAATTGCTTTTAATTGTGCTGCATTTCACCAATACCATTGTTTAAGTATAATAGTAACCTAAATTCAACTTAAATGTGAACAAAATGCTTTCCACGCATTGACAGCAAATTAGGAAATCTGCATTACAGAATCGACACATTGGTGATACGGCACGTTGGCATAATTTTGTGAACAGACACAACCCGTGGTGTAAAGTGAATCATAAGAGCGCTACACATCTTTGAAGTTGGAGCTGAAGCACTAGTTTATTACAAATACCGGTTGTGAAGAAATTACGTAAGACTGAACTTTTGAGTGCCTGCATAATGTGTAGTTAATTGTAACAGGTAGATTAATAATCCATCTTTTAAATCCCAAGTTTGCTACAGTGTCATGGAGATTAAGGGCCACTTTTACACGTTCGTGTTAAACTGCTCATAATTTAATATCCACAGTAAGATAACGGACAGCTTTAACGTCGACTTCTATTTTACAGTCATTTTTCACTCTCTTTGTTATATTATTAAAGGTGTATTCCTTTTTGTTGTAGCTGTCAGCTCAACTTTATATACCACACATTCTTATTGCCTAGTAAATGATCTCTGTGAGAAAAGTAAAGCCTGGGAAAGAAGTAACAAATTTTGAATTCTAAAAAATTTGGTATGAATTTATTATAAAATGCAATCATTCCTTAGAAATGTTTTACGCCTCGCAAATATTTTGGTGGTGGAATATTTATAACAGCCAAATGTTTAATTCTCAAAGTGGTCTTCTACCAAGAACATCAAATAATTTGGAAGCTAAGTACAATAATTTTAAAAGAGGAGCACGGCAAGTGGCAACTCACAACCAAAATGAAAGTAGGCAGACAGGNAAAGCTAAGTACAATAATTTTAAAAGAGGAGCACGGCAAGTGGCAACTCACAACCAAAATGAAAGTAGGCAGACAGGCGGTGGGAAACCTAAAATAATCAGAGACACTGTGGCAGATTGTATGAGATTAATGTTGCCTTTAGCCATCGAAGAACTGCCTGCTGAATTCAACTGTAATGCTGCAGAAGATAGGTANATTATAAAGTGCTGTACTTATGCAAATTTGGTACATCAATTTCATATATTATTTCAAAGTGTACAACTGAAGTTTCCTCTCTATAGTGAACATAGAAAGTGCTCCCTTCAGATTCATTATAACAAGGTTCTACTGTATTTACAAGTTTATTTAGTAACATTTTCATGTTAAAAATTAATTCTGTGATAGGTATTAATTTTGAATCTTCCTGCTCATAAACAGATTTGTTTATACCAACCCAAATGTGTAGCAAAGCACCCAAGCACAAAATATCAATTAGGCTACATTTTGATTTTTGAAAGAATTGGGTGTAACAGTACATATTTTGTAAGTACCAGTAACATTAATCCTGTCTATTGCATAACCAATGCATATGTATATATAAACAATCCACAATTTTTGTTTCAAGCTTATCACTTGACGGTCAACAGCAACAAAACATGTCAACAACCTTATCTATGTTTATAGTCTTCTTTTTTCACAAATATTTAATTTTATGAACATAGACTGACATATTTTCTTTATTTTTGTCTTCACTTGAACTCATATTGTTTGTTGCATTACTGTATTTTCTTCTTGGTTACTGTAAACCGAAATTAGTTAAAAATTGCTTTTAATTGTGCTGCATTTCACCAATACCATTGTTTAAGTATAATAGTAACCTAAATTCAACTTAAATGTAAACAAAATGCTTTTTCACGCATTGGCAGCAAATTAGGAAATCTGCATTACAGAATCGACACATTGGTGATACGGCACGTTGGCATAATTTTGTGAACGGACACAGCTCTAATATAACCCGTGGTGTAAAGTGAATCATAAGAGCGCTACACATCTTTGAAGTTGGAGCTGAAGCACTAGTTTATTACAAATACCGGTTGTGAAGAAATTACGTAAGACTGAACTTTTGAGTGCCTGCATAATGTGTAGTTAATTGTAACAGGTAGATTAATAATCCATCTTTTAAATCCCAAGTTTGCTACAGTGTCATGGAGATTAAGGGCCACTTTTACAGGTTCGTGTTAAACTGCTCATCATTTAATATCCACAGTAAGATAACGGACAGCTTTAACGTCGACTTCTATTTTACAGTCATTTTTCACTCTCTTTGTTATATTATTAAAGGTGTATTCCTTTTTGTTGTAGCTGTCAGCTCAACTTTATATACCACACATTCTTATTGCCTAGTAAATGATCTCTGTGAGAAAAGTAAAGCCTGGGAAAGAAGTAACAAATTTTGAATTCTAAAAAATTTGGTATGAATTTATTATAAAATGCAACCATTCCTTAGAAATGTTTTACGCCTCGCAAATATTTTGGTGGTGGAATATTTATAACAGCCAAATGTTTAATTCTCAAAGTGGTCTTCTACCAAGAACATCAAATAATTTGGAAGCTAAGTACAATAATTTTAAAAGAGGAGCACGGCAAGTGGCAACTCACAACCAAAATGAAAGTAGGCAGACAGGCGGTGGGAAACCTAAAATAATCAGAGACACTGTGGCAGATCGTATGAGATTAATGTTGCCTTTAGCCATCGAAGAACTGCCTGCTGAATTCAACTGTAATGCTGCAGAAGATAGGTACATGTCTTGTTTGCTGTATAGTTGTAGTAAATTGTGCACTTTTGTGGCTCTGTTAATATTATTAGGCATGGTGTGTAGCTATTTGAATCTCTGAACANATGTCTTGTTTGCTGTATAGTTGTAGTAAATTGTGCACTTTTGTGGCTCTGTTAATATTATTAGGCATGGTGTGTAACTATTAGAATCTCTGAACAGGTAATTCACCAATTTAATTAGGTTATTCAGCTTTTACTACACACTCTTGAAACTTACCTAGGCCTATCCCAAGAATCAATATTTTGTTATGTGAAGTCAGCCACTTTGAAAATTCATTGCTTTCATATAGGTATGAAAAAAAAAAATTTTATTTTTATTTTATAATATTAATTATAACTTTCATTCAGTTATTACAAAAGTTATATTTTTATAAACATTATTTACACTTGAAACTTCACTCTAAATTTTTTGTTATTCTCACTAAGGACAACTTTGNAGGTTATTCAGCTTTTACTACACACTCTTGAAACTTACCTAGGCCTATCCCAAGAATCAATATTTTGTTATGTGAAGTCAGCCACTTTGAAAATTCATTGCTTTCATATAGGTATGAAAAAAAATTTTTTTTTTGTATTTTATAATATTAATTATAACTTTCATTCAGTTATTACAAAAGTTATATTTTTATAAACATTATTTACACTTGAAACTTCACTCTAAATTTTTTGTTATTCTCACTAAGGACAACTTTGGTTGACAATCAGTTGACGAGGACTTTAAAGTGAACATTTATATTAACAGGAAACTGTAAAGGACACTAATGGATGGATCGCTCTGAAATTTCTCATTAAAGTCTAACAGGAAGTTTAATGCGAACCCGTAAAAGTGGTCGTAAGTCAAAATAAGAGTAGTAACTGTGATTATTTCCATGAAATAATTTTATAACGTAACACACAAGTGTTGTAATGTTACAGATCTTTGTACCTTTACATATCATCCAGACACTCTGTGTTCCACCTTGGATATTTTCTCCACTATTTGTAGCAAACTAGTGCTTCAGGTCCAACTTCGAAGATTTGTACTACCCTTACTATTCACTTTAGACCATCCATAGGTATGTATGTTTTGTCCTCCTTCTTTCATGATTAGTGTGCTACCGATGTTTGGTGTTCTAATTTGGATACATTCTGTATATGCAGTTATATTNACTCTGTGTTCCACCTTGGATATTTTCTCCACTATTTGTAGCAAACTAGTGCTTCAGGTCCAACTTCGAAGATTTCTACTACCCTTACTATTCACTTTAGACCATCCATAGGTATGTATGTTTTGTACTCCTTCTTTCATGATTAGTGTGCTACCGATGTTTGGTGTTCTAATTTGGATACATTCTGTATATGCAGTTATATTAAATCATCTTAACTAGAACAAGTCTACGTTTTAAAATATTGTTAGGTTTGTGAACAAAGCCTTTTTCTTTGTACAAACTGTTTTGTTAGGTGCTGCATCTTATGCCAGTTTGTGGCATGGTTTTTATGCAAATTTTAATGGTAATCTGTGTTCATACCTGCAATTTTGAGAAATACATGATTTTAACCTTAATACGCCTACCTTTTAAAATATTGTTTTGTGAATGAATGTCATATTTTTTAACAAACATTTTACAACCAATCTTCTTAGTTGGATTTAAGGTCTGCTTTTAGGCTTATTTTGCTGTTAATCAGTATTCATATAACCATTTCTGGGGAATCTTTTACTGGAACACACCCAGGCCCTTCGCTACTGAGATAAGTGCTGAAGGTAGACTAACTTTGCCCCCCCCCCTACAAAAAACTACAGACTGCCCCAGTCTATATCATTAATGCATATATGATAGGGTCCCACATTTGTGATAAATGAAATGAGCTGATTGAAATGTTGCCATTTCATCATTAAAATATTTTCATTTTGTCAAATTTTATAGCAAACAATGCCTGTCTACCTGGCGCTTGAACTGCATTGCAGTGTGTTCGAAATACACGTTTTTCAACGAAACTATTAAGCGTGCGTCCAACGTGCTGATCTATGAAAAGAACACACACTTCAGACGAGAGCTGTTAAGTACTTTCAAAATATCACGTACGTTAGAAACATCAATTCAGAGTACTCCAAAACCGCTAAAAAGGGCCTTTCCAAGGCGCTGTAGCTAAAATGCACGCATCAGATACATACAAAACTACTATAGGGGCCTGCACTGAACCTTCCTAAAGACTTCCCACTAATAAAATAATATGGTCACCGCTGAAAGTCCCATAGGTACACGCAGCACGACGAGAACACTGCACGCCAGTTCAGAGCCTTGCGCTTAGCGGCGATGGCGTACTTGATGCGCGTGGCAGTGTCGCCCTTATCGCTCCCGCGCTTCTCGGCCTAAACGTGGGAAAAAGTTCCAGGTAGACGGCGGCCTTAAGACAAAGATATGCTGTTTTTGTAACAATTTCAATCAAACCTAAACAGATCTTGTCATTCATTAGTTTTAAANAAGATATGCTGTTTTTGTAACAATTTCAATCAAACCTAAACAGATCTTGTCATTCATTAGTTTTAAACCGTACATATTTACATGGAAACATTAAAAAATACTTCACAATAAGGATGAAAGGATGCAAGAGTATGTGGTCATGCAACGCACATTGTCACAGTTACAGTCAGTTTTGTGTGATCATTCTTGTACTCTGTCAAGACATTTTAAAACTGCTTAAGAACACTCACCAGCATTCAAGTATTCTAATAATTTTACACCACCCACATATAGCTTCTGTTCATGTGTAGACAACAAAATTTTAATTAAAACACAATAACACACTGTCCTTTTTAATCAGTTGTTACATCCCATAGAATCATCATGTCTTGATCCTCAGCAGAGAATTTCAATTTTGGTTTGTACACTTTGTGTATTTTGGGTACATGACTGCCTTAGTGTTTTTGCACATGGCAGTTGCTCTCTGTTTACATTATAGTACCAATGACGAAAAGGAAAATAATGGAACTTAGGTAAAATTAAAATAACAGCAAACCTGGCAAAATGCCTGTTCACTGTTAAATATTGCTCCAACACAAATTTGCAATCTAACCACAAAAAAAAAAAAGAGTAACTATTTAAATACAGATAAAATAAAAATACTCCACAAAGTTTTCAATTGTAGACCTGTTGAGTTTTTCAATTGGGAAGTGGCACAAACTTTTTTTTTTGTAATCTAAAAATTGCTGCTAACAGATATGTGCATTTTTACACAAAGTTCTTTACAATGTAGTGATTTTTTATGTACCACACTATCACTGTTCATTATATCTGCAGCACGGCTGCACAGCAGTGTTTATGCATGCGTCTTTTTGCATCCACTCAATATTTATAAAGCAGTATTTGCATTCTGTTTAGTTTATCAAACACTGGAGCCTTCACTTTCAAACTTCCACACACTATAAAAATAGTTACTTTTTTTTTTTTGGCATTCTTAACTGATTTTGCAATCCAAGTAGACAACTAAAATCAGTATCCTTGCTTATTACAAACCTAACCACAAATCACAGAAGACGAAAGTCAGGTATGTATCCAAATACAGAGCGAATGTTTGTGAGTAATTATTTCAATGACCTAAAAAAAAAATATTGGTGTGTGTTATATGACTTATATCTATTATTTACTTTTGTAATATTGCCAACATTTATAGTCAGAATTGCTCATTTAAAAATAATAAAAAGTAGGTTATCTGTGTTTTTTCACGTGAACAAGCACTTAGCGATTTGGGTCAATGTATTGAATTGTACTACAGTGATAATCTTTCAACCTTGCTACTAATCAATTTATAATAAATCTTTCTCGTTCAAGAGTAGCCTTTTTTTATGTTTGTGAAGTTGGCAACGTGATTACCAGAAATAATTTTTCTTTGTTATCAGCACATATGTGAAATAAACTAGAGATAATGCAGTATCATGCATTAAAAATGGCACAACTAACAGTTAAGAGTTTTCATGGTAAAAGAATTTTGGTTTTGGAAACATTTTGAGCAATTTCGTTGCAATTTAGTGAATACAGGAATTACTACAGAATTTTGAACTAAATGTAATTTCTCCATTTCACGTTATTTTGTGGTTCACGATACTATTGCCCCACTATCACTCTTCTGTATTGTTGCTATAGATTACTGTCAACAATCTAACAATATAACCATGCAACTGATTTTCTCCAAAAACAATAGAAAAATGTTTGCTATCATATTTTTTAATATTGTTACAAGTTGCCAGAAGGGTGTATAGAACTAGGGTTTAATTTTAGTTTATTCACACATCTAGTATTTACAACATTAAATCTATCTTCACTTTATCTTTATTTCTCAGTGAGCACAATATTTAATGTCTATCTCAACTCTAATAAATTTTAAAGTGCTTCTCAATATCTGTCTGGTTATAGTCCAATAACTCACGTTCATCATAAACACATGTTCAGTCTATCTGTTCCCATCACTTGAAATGTCTTTTACACTCGCTCACTCGTATTTTGGATTCTTTCCCTGGCCTGGATACCAAAACATTGCTGCGATTTGCTTGGTCCATGTTCACTGATTAAAACAAGATGTTCAGACTGTTACTCTTTAGCCCCTTGGTCATCTGGACTCGCATATAGTAACCAGAAGCCAGCACAGGTCTCACCAAGGTATAGGAATACACCAACCCTACTTACCACCCTTGGTTCATTCCACCATGTACCCACTTTTTGTGGCAGAGGGCTGGAGGATAGTGGAAGTGTATCCAGAACCCCTGACACAGGCACAGGTTTGAAGAAATCGAGATAACAACCCAACTCACTGATCTCTGTCCATTCCGTACTATATCCACCACTGGGAGTAGAGGACTGGAAAATGGGGGAAGTGTCAAACCCATTCCTGGTGCCACAGCGGTGTAGTGATCAGACTACTCATCTCCCACCAATGGGAAACCAGGTTTGATTACTGGGAATTTTTGCATTTTGGGAATCTGGCGGACATTGCTGTTCGCCTGGCTCTGGGCACTCCCGTTTCCCCTGCCTATACGCTCTGTCGCTGTTCCATTTTCACAAATTTTCATCTTCACTGACGCTCAAGACCTTGCTGTTAAGCACTGATGAAAAACCTCTCAATTCAAACCCATTCCACTTTCCACACAGAGGACTGGATTAGAAAATTGTTTACCTATTGGTTGGGAGCTTCTGTGACCAATGCTAGGAAATCTTTCTCACCTTACTCCTTCGTCCCTTCCACTGTAACTCTCTCCAAGCAAAAAGGTGTGAAAGAAAGAGTACTGTCAGTACAGCCAACCAGGCTCAATAACTGCTAAAGAATGGCTACAATACCCTGTCCCATTCATCAGAAGCCATCTTAAAGAAAGAAGTCACTCTTTTACATTGGTGTCCACATCTAAATGGTTATGAATAATTGGCGTTAAGTAGTTAATATACTATGCACAGAACTTCTTGGCTGCTCAAGGAGAGGCAATCAGCAGCGTTCCTTCCACAGTTGGTGCCAATAGCCTATCACGGCTGCGTGCTGTTGCCTAGATGGCAGTGTTACAGTCGTCACAGTGTGTTGAGAAAAATGTTTCTCAGAGGCACTCAAACAATCGTGAAAGATTTCATTAAAATTTGGTCGCTTTTTGCGAGAGGCTCATTTTGCTGAACAGGTAAGTGAAAATCCAAAGTCTCTATTTTTATCCATTCTGGTTTTACATTGTTACGGAATGGGCTTGACCTCAAGACTATTTTTCTGAATAAAAAATACTATTCGTCCTTTTCTGAGAGGAAACCATATTTCGTAGGTATATCTGAATGTTTCCACCTTGCTTTATAAGCAGATGATAACGAATTCTTGACTCGTGCTTAGTCGACACAAGATAACGCACAAAACAACAGCTGTCACACTCCACACACACAGAGTTGATGTCTTTTCTAGCTTGTAGCCCCAGTGGCCAGTACCATGACAGGCTTTGAACGAGCCTCTCGCTGTTTTTCATTTGCTTGAGTGTAAAATTTTAGTTGACATTTGTGGCGCTAAGTAAACATTGTGCTAGCATAAGTAGTAGTAAAGAGAAGTGATTAATAAACGTCAACCTGTAATATTAGAGTTATTTTTTTTACTATCAATAAAAAATTTTGCAAAAGTTTAAAAACAAATTAAGTTTAACAGCAAGAGCGTGTGATGTCGGTGAACGTATGCAAAGAAGGAAAGAGCAGCATTGCATCTACGTCAAAAGCAATATTTGTGTCGCTTAGGAAAAAAAAGTTTTCAGGAAACGAGTTACAGAACTTGATGATTTTAACAGACTGTTTTAGAAGAGTGACGTTAGAATTTTACGATAAGGCAAAAAATTCAGACAAAAAAATATGGCATTTATGCTTGAGAAAATAGGTTATACCGTTTCAATATGTTCCACGGAAAGATTTTTTCCAAAGTATCTGTTTTTGTTATAAGAAATTGAATGACTGGCGGAAGTTTCTAATGGGGAAAAAATACCATTACAGCTGCGTGGACGGGGAAGAGGAGTTTGTGCTGCCATTACAAGATACAACACAAAGACGGATGATTTTTTCTATGCCACACGCAACTGTCCAGTCACAGGAGTTAACAGAAGTCAATTGCTGTTGCATAACTCTTCTCAATATGTTATAAAGAAATTCAAAACTGTTAGTAAACTACAGTACAGCCTCGCTACTCGCAATAACGCAATAGATCAATGTGATAAAGAATAAGATCCCGCTCTTATTGCGAGCCTTGCGTGAAATAGAGGTCACCGGGTTGACTAAAGGTCAACATACCGGGTCACAAATATCAGGCAGGGCTGCAAAACATTGATAATGGGGATATAGCTGGGAGAGTTATCCTGGCAGTGGCTCGTAGTACTAGGACCACTGCTTTGCAACTAGCAAATTATGTGAAAACCAATAGGCAGATAAGGGAAGCAGTTAACTAGCAACCAGAGTGGCATCCTTGCGTTCTCTCTCTCTCTATCTCTCTCTCTCTCTCTCTCCCTCTCTCCCCCTCTCTCCCTCTCTCCCTCCCGCTTCTTGCTATATAATGATTCAATGTTCTTGAACAAAAACACACTCTCATGATTATTAATTCATACCAAATAACATTTTCTANCTCCCTCTCCCTCTCTCCCTCTCCCTCTCTCAGCCGCGTACCTTTCTTCCTCCCATTACATGCCTTCGAGAAGGGAATCTATTGTTTAGCAAAAAGAGCCATATCCTCTCTCTTGACCGCACGCGCTTGCTTCCACCTCGTACACGCCTGGCCGCAGAGCAAGTAAAATGTGCCTGGCGGTCATAGAAATTTTATCAAGATTATCAGTCTTTCAAAATAGTTGCACCTATAATCAGTAGTATTTCAAAGCAAATGGTTTTGCCTGAAAATGTTATGCAATACATTTTAATGAGGAATCATTATTAGCAAAGATGTTCCCCATAAAGTTGGTGTTTAATTGTATATGGCGTAAAATCAACTTGATTTTAAAACAAAATATTAATTTAACTCAATGGACAGCTTCTTTGCAAATAAAATGATATGCCCAGAAGCATATACTTGATCTCTCCTTGTCTCAAAAAATGGTTTTAGCGACTTGTATTGCCAAGCATGAAGTTCATTTTCAGTAACTTCCTGCGGGGAAATCAGGGTATTATATTAATTTATGGGACTGTGGAGGTGTAGTGGTTAGACTACTCCCACCAAGGCGAACCAGGTTTGATCCCCAGCGAGGTCGCCCCCAGATTTTCGCATGTGGGAATTGTGCCGGATGATGTCGCTGGTCAGCTGGTTTTCTTGGGGATATTCCATTTGCCCCGCCCTTGCATTCCGGTGATGCTCCTTACTCGCCTCATTTCACCCTCATTGGCTCTCAAGGCCTCGATGTTGAGCCGCCCAAACAACTTAACTCACTATATAAATTTATTTCAATACACACAGGCATTTTGAATAAACTGATATCCTGTAAGGGCCTATCCTACACCTTTTGCTGTCTAATAATTGGTAAGCACCGAGCCCGAGTGCAGCGTAACTCGCGACAGGCATGTACAGGAAAATCAGAGGACGCANTCTAATAATTGGTAAGCACCGAGCCCGAGTGCAGCGTAACTCGCGACAGGCATGTACAGGAAAATCAGAGGACGCATCTTTGAACGATTAATTACTAAAGACAGTGAGGGAATAAATTTTAATTGACTTATTTTTTTATTTTTGTCTTAAAATTACAAGGGTTTTTTTTTGCATTGAAACATTATTTAATTATTTTAACATACAGATATTTGCCACACGCATTAGATATCGCCAACATTTGTAGATACGTGGTCTGGATTTGAGTAGCTTCGGCTGTCCTCTGTGATATTCCACACAGCTCATTTCTTCCCATTACACGGCTGGTGGGATGGGAGCTAGTTGCCTAGCAACCAGCATGGCGACCTTGCACCCTCCCTCTGTGTGTCGACTGGTTTGGAAGTGGAGGGGTGTATTGTTTCTCTTGTCCTGCCGCTGAAGCTTACCCTTCTCCGTCTTGCCTGCTGTGAACACTCTGCTGGTCAATAATCTCTCTGCGAGCTTTCACCTGATTGAGTGCANCCCTTCTCCGTCTTGCCTGCTGTGAACACTCTGCTGGTCAATAATCTCTCTGCGAGCTTTCACCTGATTGAGTGCAGGCAGGACATTCAAAATTTGGCTTGCATTTGGTGTCATATTGTTTTCATTTTCAGAGGGTTTGAAAGTTTTGGCTCAGCTTGCATTCAGTGTCGGATTACATATTTAAATGTATTATTTTCAGTAATAGTAATACAGTAACACTTTTTTTTAAAAATTCCTATTGTTTTTATTAGTTAAACTTTATTCACATATAATTTGCAGCTCTCATTATACTTAACATTAACTCTAATGAGGTTAGAAGTGGTATTGTATTGATGTACATGTTAGAAACCGTATCTACTGAAGTCTCGGATGAATGGAAATTTTTTAACAGTCCCCTGAAAAACGGTTGGTAGGGCGACCACTGTATTTGAAATGACAGAGGAAAAAATCAATGAATGGAAAAGAAAGCCATGTTTCTGGGGAGTGTGGCACCCAACCCCAACTGAACAACCAAACTTAACATTCCATTCAGTCAAAATGCTGGAGAATACATTTCTAGAAGCAGCTGCTGAATCTGATAATGAACATCATCCAAGCATGTGCCCGATGACTCTGTTCAACTTCACTAGTAGCGGAGAACCCAAAAACACCTAGGTGCTTCCTCCCAGCTGACTCAGCCGAGGAACAACCCAGTACCAGTCCCCAGTCCAAAGGAGAGGAAGGATGCATAGCCCCCAGTCCCATGACCTGATCCTACTGCCACCTTGTGGTAGCTAAAACCACACTAGAATGAGAAGATGGAAGAGTGGAAGCCATCCCCACCCATTAGGAGTCTTGGGAGAAGCCACCCCCCNTTGTCACGCAACATGGCTATTCATGACTCCTGTCCGGCAAGAGCAACCCAGGTGCAGCTGCTATTGTGACAATGTATAATCTCATCCTGACATGTACAAAGAGACCAATTGGTGTCGCCTGTGCTCCTTTAGTTGGAAGTGGCATAGTGCTTTGTTTTAATCCCATAATGTGTGACACACATTCTGTAGCAATAAATCTACCACCAAGTAGCTTTACAAGACCTTTGTCTTATAAAATGTTAAGCATAGGAAATAAAGTGGCCTTCAGCCAAAAAGTATATTATTTTGCCAATGTCTAGTTTTTTTTTTTTTTTTACAGTTTTTTGGACAAAATTGAACAGTAATGGGTACAGTAAATGCTTGCCATTTAGTTTGACGCATGACGGCCTTAGTGGTAGGAGTGTGTCGGCGTCTTCTACGTTTATAGTTTGTGTCAGGCCAGACCCACAGGCTCAGGGGTGCAGACCGTAATGAGGCGGGGTCTGCAGTATTTGGCGCTTGGCCTTGATTGTGCCCTTGTATAGAGACGGGCGGGTAGGCCACCTGCTCAGCACAAAGTCTATCTGGCCTAGATTGAGCTTGCGGGTGTTTGACGTTGGTGGAACCGTTGGCTTACCTCTGACGTGCCTCACTGCTGTGGGTCAAGCATGGTGACGGCGTCTGCTGGTTGATTTCGGCAAGTGGCTGGCTCTGCAGTGGAAGGCAGGTGTCCGGCCTACTGTCGGTGGCTGACTGGCCAGATCCGGCATCGTCGGCTGGTTCGACGCCCAGTACCAAGGGCAGGCCCAGACGGAGGTACTGGACGACGGGATGAGGAACCCTGGGGGTTTTCACTAAGGGGCGGAACAGATGACTGGGAGCTGCGAGGTGAGGCCTTAACAGTTGACGGGCGGTGTGAGCTCCTTCCTGGGGGGTCAAGTATCTGAAAACTTGGTAAGATCGGTTAAGCAGTGCTTGTTTCTCAGCAAGGATAGCAGGCGCCTTCCTGTCGCTCCACTTATTTCCCCTTCTGTGGGTGAACAGTATTTGCAAGGGGAACGGTACTACAGTTCACATCCGCACTGGGGGGCAGGCAACGATACCTCTAGCTAAGTGTACTCCGGAAGGGGTAGATCCCTCCATGTCAGGCCTGGCACTCCTTCTGGCAGGTCTATATGCTATGGATGGAGTTGGTTAACTGGCAATGGTGATCTAGTCTCTTCGTCGTGTGTCTTGCTACTGGTCGTGGGTCTATCGTATGTGCGCACCAGGTACCTATGTGTGCCTTGTCCACAGTATGGGTGGCCGTCTAAAGTGTTGTGTTTTCGGTGACGTGCGTCAAGTTGTTTTTGTTGGACAGGCCGCAGTTCTTCTCTAAATTCGGCGAATCAGTTCTCAAACTGCAGTTCCCTGCCTCACCTTTGCGGGGTGACATTTACCAGGAATGACTACGTACAGTTCACTCAAGAAGGGACAGACAGCGGTTAGTCTAGAACGTGTTTTATTCCGTCCAGAATAGAACACGGTTACCTGTAATCTACTGCTGTAAATCAATGCACTGATTAACTTACGGAAGGTGAAAGCAAAAACAGGTGAAGGGGTCTGTCGGCTTGAAGAACCGGCCTGAAGGGCATGCTTGAAGAGTAAAAGCAACGAATTAGGTAGCCGTTAGAACAAATGTACCCTGACTGAAGCTGTGTTGTCTTGAAGTGACTTAAGGGGGGAGTAGGGTGTGTGGGGTTGACGGCAAGTGTTAAGTGTAGGGGGAACGACAACTCTTCAGGACTGCAGCGTGTGCTTGAAGAAGTCCAGCGTTTATCTCTGATGATGGCTGGGCATTTCCTCACGAGGTGGAGGATAGCAGAGAGCCTTAGCACAACTGATGCTAAGGCGAGCTGCTGGTATCAACTGCCATTCTGTGGTGGTGCAGGGCCCTTTATTCTCCTAGGCTTGGGGGTGTCTTCAGCTTTCGGATGGCTTATGCAAGGTGGCACCTCCATTCTTAGGTGGAGCTGCACTGGCTGTCATCTCTCAGGGCAGCTGGAAGCAGGGTTTTCCTTGTGTGCGGGTGATATTGGCTGTGCGAGCTTAGGGGCAGCTTCACTGGCGTTGCAGGCTGGTTTCCCTTCTCACTGGGTTATATTAGGCGGGAGCAATTTATATTACTCTTTTTTTTTAGGTGTATTCCGCTCTCTAGACATCCACCTTATCTATGGAGGCAGAATGCTGGCCTGGGTGGCTTGCATTCAGGGTTCGTATCTCTTCTGGGACACGTGACATGCACGTGATGATATGGAGTTGCAGCAAAAAAATAAATAGTGTGCTACGCATCACATGTAAAGTTTTTTTTCATTATGAACCCATTATTGTATGTAAAGTTTTTTTTTGTCTGCGAGCCACCAGTGATGTAAAGAACTATTGTATGTCGCAACACACAAGTATGGTCTGTCTGTCAACCAAAACACGCTGTAAGACACGTTAGTCCCTTCAAGTAAGAAATGTATTATTCTTAAAAATGCAGAAGCAAAGAAGATGAGATCAGGGCTGATCTCCCTAGGGCCTTGTGTTGTTTCACTATGTCTGGTAATAGTGTGAAAGGGTACATTGTACCTAGAACTAAATAAATTATTGTAAACTTGGGTAGGGATACCAAACGAGACATGAGGAAGGCATAAATAGAGGTAGCATACTTTGTAATTAAACAGGATGATTCCGAACAACACAGAGAAACTCCGACAGTATCGTTGATGAAAATATAAGACGAAAATGTATGTATCATGTATCACTTTTCCCTAAATTATTATTAAGAGAGCTGTGCCTCTAAAAATTATGTTTTGAAATGATTTTTGTTCCAAATATCAGGAACTACTTGCAATTCAGCAACAAATTGGTGAATAGTGTTTTGTAGAATGGAGATCTTACACCTGTGATAATGTTTATGATGGAGGGGGTGGGGAGTCATCTTGGCAAAACGCACTCACGTGAGTCGTTTTCAATAAATCCTTTTGGAAAGAACGTATTCTATTCTAAACAGGTGGTGGCTGCCCTGCAAGGTAGGCAACATGCACAATATGAGAAGGTGCAACACAACCTGGCATGCAACTGCTTGATAAATTGACGACGGCCTGATAGTCGCAAGTCTTGTTTATTGTGCGTTTCTTACGTGTCGGGCACTCACCTTATGTTTTCAACTTGGCGTGTGGGTTTCTCGAGAAGGGTTCACCTTAAAGTGTTCCGACAAGACTGCCTTTTCTGCTAACTTCGATGTGCTGATACATAATTAGTCTTAACAAATTGTTTACAACTCAGTATTACAAAGTTTCGTGCAAACATAGGGGACAATCACCATTTAGATAATGAAGGGGGATAATATTACCAACCGTGTTTTCAGAAGTGTTATATCTCTTTTACTCAAATCACTATTCAAGATTTGTTACTTCATCATAAGTGCCTTCTAATATTTCCAACTAAAAGCATTTCAAAACTTTATATTGGAGGCACATAGCTCTCTTAAGAAAAAATTGGTACATAAGTTTTTGTTTTATATTTTTGTAAGGAATAACCTGCCGGAGTGTGTCGGTGTTGTTTGGAAACATATTGTATACCACTTATGTCAGAAACTCCTAGTCATACCAAAACCTATTGTGCAACAGTGAATAAATGTACTGACCTAATAGTTTGCATTCATTGGGTTACACCACTGCAATGTGCTCCTTGAGTATAAAATATAAAAAAAATTGTAAATGCCCTTGTTATGTAACCAGTACTGCTAGCTAGTCCCAAGAATTGGAAACCAGCTGTTACACATTAGGTCATGGCAACCTTGGAGATGGCAAGTGAGTAGTGATCCCAGGAGAAAAGAGGATTAGACCCACCAGAGAATGCATTGAGGACTTGGTAGGAGAGTTACAGTTAGCAGAGCACTACATCATCAATGCACAGACAAGGTAGAGAAACAGAAGCTGATGAACCCAATACCAATCTGGCGACTAGGAAGATGATTCATTGTTATACCGAGGGAGAAAGAGAGCATATCTCAAAACCAAACACATCTGATATCCTCTCCCAATCTTCATTTTTTTTAACAACTAAGGAGGCAGAAAGGACACAGGGATAGCTATACAGGCCAGTTGCTGGTCTAATGGTGTACCAGGTACTTCCTGCATAGTCTTACCTCTTGATTTTAAAAGCTAGTCAAGTTAGACGTATACCGGTCACCACCTCATCTCGTTTGTGCGCATTGCTCACGTGCAACTGCCATGGAGCATGGGTATAAGGACTAAAACTCTTAGGCCCCTTACCATTCTTGCCTCCGCAGCAATGGTGTAATGGTGCCAGCAGAATGGCAGAGTTGTGCTCCGTTCTCAACTCTCAGGTGACCTCCCCAAGGATAAGGAGGCTGCAGAGGAATGACTCCAGACTATCTGTCGGCCACGAGAGGCCCACCAGTGCTGCTCAGTGGGATGGCTGGCCATTTTACCCTTGGCCTCCACACTTGTCACTCTGCTCGAGCTATTCCTTCTCTGCCACGCCTCGCTTGAACTCAGTGGACTTTCACAAAGGCATCCGATTTGCTTAACTTGATAAGATGGGTGCCCAGAAACTTAATAATTATGACTGGTACTAAAAGAACTGCTCAGGTTCAAACTCTGTTTGGCTGCTAGCGAGGCCAATAAACCCTGTTGTACCTAAAACCTGACTTTTGCTGTCTTTATTGAAACCTGTAAACCAAACCCACCGACCTCCTCACTTTCCCTCATAGAACCATATCCCAACCCTTTATTTCCCCTAGGAGATATTCGATGAGGGGGAACAGAACACCACCATGTAAGACATGTTAGCTGGCAGCAGAGATTGTGCTTGAGTGAGAGATCTCAGTTCGCATACAGCACCTGTGGATGTTCTGACTGTTAACTGTGTGATACTCTGTCATCTGGACAGGACTGTCGCACATAGGGAATAACTAAAAGTGGTGCCGTGTACCATCTATACAGCGTAGTGCACAAATGTTTCTTGGCATCAATGTAAATAAGTATTACTAAGACGCACAGGTTAGGAAATAAGTTAAGAAGCATAAGTAAGAGAGAACATATTGTACAAATGGAAAGATGTGTTGGGAGCAGGCAAGCAGGCAAAAACAACAGCAGTGTGTTGTGTTGTGGACACAGGTGATGTGAGCAGGCGAGACGAGAGCCGACCACCACGCAGAAAAGCAAAGCTACTGCGCTTGGAGCGCAAGCTACAGAAGCTGATGGCCCGCGGCCACAATGAGGAGGAGGCACGCCAGCTGATCCGCAGTCGCAAGAGGCCTGCAAACAATCAGGGCAAGTCCCTGGAGCAGTTCCTGGCAGAGGCGACTGTGCCTAGTCCTGCACACAAACTGGAGGTAAGTGTCCCCTTCCACACCCAGCACCCCATCTCCCCACACATCATGACTAGCTGTTTCTGATTGCTCTTCGACCAACATTGCCATGGCCTGCTCACTAGATGTGTGTTGATGAAGTGCAATTGTGAATTTGTTACTCTCATTTATTTATTACTGTTAAACCTGTTATTATTTCAATATCTATAAAACAAATGGATGACAACTTCAGCGACTGCCACTGTAAACATTACACTTTTAATTCGATTACAAAGATATATATGACGCGGAGTTTGCATTGCTAGGTTAAACGCGGACTTGTTTGGACGTGCTTGTGAACAGAATCAGTGGTTCACATCCAGTATGCTATCCCCACGTCGTTTGAAGAGGAGATACTATTCAAGATCTGTTTTTCGTAATATTGGAAGTTTTCGTACTGATGTCGCTAAAGATGATGATGTTTTATCTGTTTCTCAAGCTCAAGAGAGTTACGTGTTACTTTCACTTATGTACAAATTTAGTATTCAAGGAATGACCGCTAATCCTGGTAGTGGATTGTTTGAAATGTGCTTCTGTCGTCGTGCTCACAATACTCCCGGTTGTGCTGTGTCCTATACAAATTTATTTTTCATCCTATTTCTTTTAAATTTAACCTTTGCAAAAAAATATTTTTACAGTTTCTCAAAAAAGAGTAGCTATTTTGAAAGATTTGCTATTCCAGGGGTTATAAAATCAACAGTTGAAGGGTGCGTGGTGGAGTAGACAGACTGCGAACACGATGATCGAAGTGGTCTAACAGATGTTCAGTTGAATTGAGATCGGGGCTGTTTTGAGGCCAGGGAAAAACTTTGAAGTCTTGGTCGTGCTCTTCCAGCCACGTGCGGACACTTCTAGCCGTGTGGCAAGGCGTATTATCGTTCTGGAAGATCCCATCCTCCTGAGGTATGACAATCATCATGTACGGGTAGACATGATCGCAGAGGATGGATTCATAACCAAATCAATTCAAGAGTGCCTTCCACACGAATGATGGGACCTAGAGAATACCATGAGAACATCCCCCAGATCATAAAAGTGCCCCCACCGCCTTGTGTTCGTCCAGCAATGGATGCCGGGTGTTGGTTCTCCAATTTTTCTTGCCGGACACACTGACATCCATCCGTTCTATGCAACTGAAACAGTGACTCGTCGGAGAAGGCTACCAGTCGCCAATCAGCAGCTGTTCAGTCGCCATACTGTCGAGCAAATTCCAGTAGTTTTTGTTGATGCACCTGTGTTAGCATGGGTACAGTCACCCTCCGTCTACTCCAGAGCCCCATTTGCTGAAAGGTTTGCTGAACTGTTGAAGTAGACACTTGTCGGGATCCCCCTGGTTCATTTGGATGGTGAGCTGTTCTACGGTAGCGTGTCGGTTGGCCTTCACACACCATCGTCATCGACGTTAACATCGGACATCAATGGCACATGGAGCTCCACAGTTTCCCCAACGGTTATTTCCAATGGTGCCATTCATACACTCATGATACACCTTTACCACAGAGGCATGTGAACAGTTCACAAACATCGCTGTTACCGAAATACTGCCCCCTTGGCCTGGAAGCCGATGATCATCCCTTTTTGTAACTTGGTCAAATCACTTCCCTTACCCATAACAGCAGGAAGCACACTTTGTACAGCCAGTCTGTCAGTTGCATAATATACCTGCTTCACTAGCCCACATCACTGGCCATACGTCATGGGCTACGCGTGGCAGATGGCACTTTTAACAGGTGGTCTTAATAATGTGATTCTACTGTGTATATTTATGTATGTATGTGTATGTATAAATTTATATATGTATAGGGTCAAGTCTTGTCTTCCTTTTAAAATCGTGTGATAGCAATTGAATATAGTTTATACAAAGACTGCTGTTTCCAAACGATACAAGCAATGATGATATTTTAACCTTCATCTGACATGTCTGTGATCCTTCATTATAACACTTGAAAACTTATGGTATTGAAGCTGCAAGTGTAACTATTTTTAGCCTACTTTCCGAAGGAAAGAAAGGCTTATGAGATCACTTTCCTGTCTGTGTGTGTGCCTACGTGAGTGTCCCCTCTTTTCAATTTTTGAACTCATCAACCGAATTCAACCAAACTCGATTTATATATAGTACATACTTAAGGAAACCTGGCTTTTATAGTTTTAGATAACGCCAGGCACTTACTTTCAAAATGGCAGCCATATTATTATTTAGGGTGATAAGTCATATCTCTGGAATCATTCAAACAATTTCAACCAAATTTTGTATGCTGGCAGAGTATCATGTAAGCATTCAATTTTGAAGTGGACATTGTTGTTCTATCGCAATTTTTAAGATACCATAAAATAAAAAATTTAATGTTTTACATTATAACTCAAACACTATCAAAGCAATTCTCACCCAATTTGGCAATACTGGAGCAGGTCAGGTAAACTTACATAATTGAATTTGCTTAGATACTTATTTTCAAAATGGCTGCCATACAAATATTTTAGCTTTATTTGATATATCAACTGTACCATTTAACCAATTTTGATTGCGGCCTCGGTGACTGAGCGGTTAGCCTGCTCGCCTCCCACCAAGACTAACTGGGTTCAAGCCGGGTCCCCGGATTTTCGAAAGTGGAAATCACGCAGGACGATGCCGTTGTCTGCTGGTTTTCGTGTGGATCCCCCGTTTCCCCCACCCCTTCATTCTAGTTCTGCTCCATTCTCATCTCAATCACCCTCATCGGCTCTCAAGACCTCGCTGTTAAGAGCCGCCCAAATCTCTTCACTCACTCACCAATTTCCATCAAATTTTGTATGCTGAAAGAGTCTACTATAGGGCATCAAGTGCCAACACATAGCTACTTTTGTCAGCCAGTTTGTAAGATAGTGCCACATGAATAAATAAAGTTTTTATGTCATATCTCGTTAAACAATGAGTCAATTCATACCAAATCTGGCAAAACTGTGGCAGATGATGTTCGATTATATGTTTCGGGTATCTCAGATGCTTATTTTCAATATGGCGACCGTATAGTCATCTTAGCTTAGAAGTTATATCGTCATAACCATGTAATCAATTCCAACTTATTTGTATGCTGGCAGTACATATTACAACTGTGTCTACATGGAGCATCTTTTGTCTGTCATTTTGTAAAATAGCACCACATGAATAAATAAATTTTTATGTTATAACTTGAGAAACAATCAACCGATTCCAACCAAATTGGGCAAACAGTTTGCAGTACAGCAGATGGTGTAAACTGCTATGTTTTAAGTAGGTCGGGCACTTATTTTCAAAATGGTGGCTATATAAATATTTTTACTTTTTATGCTGGCAGTATCAATTAAAACCATCAAATGTGTGTATACAGAGCTTCATTTTTCTGCCATTTTGTAAGTTAGCCCCACCATACAAATTAATTTTGGTCATATCTCTGGAAACAATCAACCCATTCATACCAAAATTTGGCGAAGAATTGGTACTGTGGCAGGACATACATATAACTGTATGTATTTTTTCAGTGTGACAGACATGTTCAGAATGGCGGCTGTAAATTAATTTTAGGTTAGTGTACTATATCTACGAATTTTTGTAATTGATTTTAGCATTACTTTGTATATTGGCGGTATACAATCATCAAATGTGCTAATACATAACATTTTTGTTCTCCATTTGTGAAGATTGTCACATGAAAAATATGGTGGTTTTATGTCATATCTCGGGGACTAATCAACCGATATTTAACAAATTCTTCATACAAGTAGCACAATGGTAGGCCATGTAAACGTATGTGTTTTAAGTTGTTCAGTCACTTATTTTTAAAATGATGCCTCTGTAAATATTTTAGGTTACTGAACCCTGTCATTCGAAACATTAGACTAATTAAATTGGAAGTTGATGCTCGAATCCGACCTTCGTAATGCAGTTGATTGCACACTAAATTATGGTACGATGTTTTCTGGGTTCGAGTCCCGGGTAAGGCACGTGTGTATTTGTAATTGTCTCACTAGTGTAGCATATGTTTCCGGTTTCATCTGTAATGATATTGCTATCAACGAGACGACAAGTCCTACCTACCAACTCAGCTTTTAAGAAATTATTTAAAAATGTATTCCTCCCATGTTGAGGAAAGTAGGCACATTAGTTATATCAGTAACATTTTATTTGTGTTGACTGTGAATCCAGCGATAATTTACTTGCACTTCTTAAACTACAACAACATAATATGATTGTCGCAAAATGATATCGCAACTTGAGATGTCTAGTTCGAATACGACATCAATATTTACTTTAATATATGTAGTATTTACAATAACAGACCTAACTATTACTTGATTATGTCAGAGCCTGTCAAAATATGTGGCCTACAAATGTGCAGTGTGTCAAACAATATAGACCTGTTCTGAAAATGTGAACCTACTTTATGATGCTTTACGCATTCTTTCAATGCCTGATGAGTAGGGTCACCTGATTTGTGTGAAAATAATTCCGCGCAACCTACAGTTCAATATCATACGTGCGCAACTTCAGCATTTCTTTGTTTAGTAGACATTTGTCTTAATAAGAAAACATTTCTTACTAGACCAAGCCAATCACATTTACGTTACTCTAGGAGTAAACATCTATAATTCGCCGGCAGATGCTAAAAACCAGCACCAGTTAAAATCATCCAGTTATGAAAGAGAATCTAAGTTGTGTGTTTTGGAAGTAGTACAGCAACTGGAATGTTTTTTGCGAAAAGCTGGCGTCTCCACTAATTAGCGAATACAGCCATTCTGCCGATTAAACATTTCTGAATCAATATACTGTACATACATACGATGAAATATGTGATGTTAGTTTTCCTTCCACGCTTTGTTACAGTTGGATGTCTGCAAATATTTAATTTATAATATTTCACCATATTACATAAAGAATATATCCGTCCAAAGAGTTATTTGCAGATCTGAGTATCAACAATGTGGTATGAATTTAGACTTATAGGTTCATCAAGACTCACATTCATTATTTAAAATCCAATAGGATATTATTTCTGGTTTTAAAGTAGTCTTGAAAACACTAATGTGTACTTGAATTATAATATTCTTAAAATACATTTCGTAATTCATTCTGTGTGAAGGCTGTTTCGAGTATTGATTCAGTGGCATATCCAGAAATTTGTCAAGAGAGGTGTTACGCTAACTGAAGGAAGAAAGGGAGGTTATACTGGCATTAGATGTGCTGACACATGTGTTAAGACCAGTGTGTCCACTGGAATTCCATTTTGGAGTTCCCTGAATTTTCCCTGTTTTTCAGACAGGAATCTTCCAATTTTCTCTGACCTCTAAATACCATATTTTTCCACCGCTGACAGAACAAAAAATACTGTTAGTGAAAATTAATTAAATTATACTGCAATAGACAAATAGAGAGAGGAAGAGAGGAATTAAGGGAGTGAGAGAGGGAGGGAGAGAGTGCGCACGCATGTGGTTTTTTTACTTCCACTGTTATATCAAAAATTTAAATATCCATTTTTATAAAGGCATTATCTGGTAATGTAAGCTAAAGTTAATTCCACCATGGTGCACTGCTATCGTATGTGTACCAAATTATTCTATCGTAAATCTGGGTTTAGCAAAATGTTGGCTTGCACAATTAATTAATTTAAATATGACATCTGAGTCGAAAAATGAGTGAAAAAGGTGAAAAATATAATTTTTTAGTGCTTTCATGTCCAATTTCTGTGAGGGAAAGGAGAAAAGTACATAGTTTCTTTTGATAATAGCTGTATTCATTTCGCACTTAAATTCGTAACGTCCAATTTTAATAAGCTTTTGCGTATGAACACTCACTGTCAAACACATTTGTATTTATACTGTTTCCTCTTGTAAACACCATTGGAGAGTATGAATAATTGTTACGAAATAAAGTTAACATTAAAAATTTTGGTTTGGCAAATATATATCACAATTCGAGCCAAACACGAACTTTTACACACAAATAAATATAATTTCTCTATTTACAGCCAGCTGAAACTTGAGCTCTTTGGAACACGAGCGCACCTTGTGGCAGAATTTTTCCTATGCCAAACTCTCCCATAATAAATCTTGTTTTGTTCCCCACCTGTGTAGGATAAACCTTATGTAAACTAAATTCATTTTAAGTTTTTACCGTCTCATTCAATGCTATTGAATGTCGTTCTGACCGGCAAACAATTACACAATCATTCCGGAAATTGATTCGGTATGAACTATCACTGAAACCAAGTACACTTTTACTGTATCACGGGTCAGTATTAAAACATTTAGTTTGTGTTTTCGCAAAGCGTTTGCTTATATCACAATTTCAAATAACTTAAGCAAATTTGCCAATAATTCCATGCAGAAAAAAACAGGTGTTGCATATTATGATGTATTCTAAATTAAGTAATTTTTTCAAATGAATTTCCCGTGGAAAAAATTTAGTTTACTTGAAGTTTGGGAACGTATTTTTTCATTAAACTTATCCAGAGTTTCGGGATCCTGTGCACCCCTACGATTTAGTTTTATAATGCGGTAATGGCTGTTTGTAAGGATGGCTAGCATGGCTTATGCAAAGTACTTGTACTATGTAAAATGCAGGGGTTAGCAAAAATGGCAGTCAAACCTCTATACCTCTCAGTGACAGATGAAATGCAGTGGAGAGGAAGCAGAAGTGCTCAGCAAATACGATGTTACACTCTTGGGCCTTACCTGGCTTTGCCAGCCATGGGAGCTGGCTGCATAGGATTTATCCAGCACCAGGTCCACTTTCAATGACTGAGCAGGCCAGAGGATAACCCCAGTCAGTCCGTCGTTCCAAGTAGAATGTGTGGTCCCTTTTACACCAGCATTGAGTGCTCTCGAAGAAAATTGAAATATCCACCTGCCGTGGGTTAGGTTGCTGAGCAGGGGACTGTGATTCAGAGCAAGGGAACTGTGTGTTATTCCGGCGTGCGGTTGGGGTGAACTATGTGGTAAGTAGTGTGCGACCAGGCAGCAGGCTAGTTAATATAGCCGCGAATTAAGCCCCAACAGAACCACGTACTCAATTAGATGTTTGGGCAGGGTATTCTCATTAATAAGTTGCTGTCTACAGTTCTAAACAACTTTCTGTTTGAATGAGACTGCTACAGAAACATGTATTTCTTGCCAGTATTACTGGGTTTTTCATCCAGCAATGTTTATAATGTAATATCACAAAATTTTGAAAATCAAACAACTGTTCTATTAGCTACCTCTATTTAGGGGTTAAAGAAATTATCTTTTGAGTAGCAGCTTTACAAGTAACTATTCATTTTGCTTTCTGAAAATATTTCTTATTTCATGATAACATATAAAATAACTTTCTTCTGTAAAAACACTTTAGGAACAGTTTTTTTAAGGGGGGTAGGGGAGGGTCATTGGAGTGTTTATAGTACAAGAAACTTAAATTTATTTTTGCTTTTCGTACACTTTAGCATGTTGTATGCAGCCTACGTAATAGGGCTTCAAGAAAGTAATTAAAAAATATATCATCACAAGAAGCAATTTCATTGCAAAATCATTCTGATAAAATAGAAGAAGAAGGATTTCTTTAAGACTTGTTTCCAGAAATATTGAAATGACTGACTGCTCATTGTGTCAGGACACTTCTGTGCTACAAGCTGTGATTATCGGAGAAAGTGATGGTGTAACATTCCAAGTGAGCTTCTACATTATTATTGGTTGCTCTGTGGTCATACCATTGTTGCAGCTGGCAGATGTGCCTATTAGGCAAGGGCCTAGCATATGAGAAGGGAACAGAAAAATGCTTGAGAGAGAGAGAGAGACTGGGCGCGTAGTGTGGGAGATACAGCAGGTGCGATCGTAATTGTATATTGCTGCTTTGTACATATTTGTCTTGTCTTTCTTTGTCATCCACCATGAGAGTGTGTGTTGATAATCATGTGACATAAGCAGGGAGAGAGTATACATTCAAGATAAGTCAGCTTCATCCTTGATGCCTAGTTTAGTTACCTATGAGAGGCCATAATAGCAGCTGTTGTAAATAGATTTGTGGCTAGAGTCGTTCATTGAATAAAACTATGGTATCTACAGGCAACACGGTGGCCAGTTATTTGGATAGTTGGGATGTTCTTTGGACCTGGCCCACTGGTGCAGCATGCGGTAAGCACAAAATGAAATAACGGAGTGGTCAGTTTCGATGTGGCCAGTTCGCTGTACTACTTCAGACTGACTTGAGGATACCTTCATAACTGGTGTTGAGACTTAGATTGTGGAATTTATCTGTCAGCACTCAGGCATACTGGACTCTTGGGGAATCTGTATAATGTGTGTCTTGCTAATGCACCCTGAGAAAAAATTAGCAGATTGTAGGAATCTGCCTTTGAGGAATTCTTGCTGCAGTAGGAGACCCATAGAATTTCATACACATGCTAGGAGCACTTTGTGGATTTTGGAACTGATCTCGCAGTTCCCATGTTTACTAAATGCTTATGAATTTATCTAACATCTCATGACAGAAGTGCCCCCAACGACAAACTTAACCATTGCAGAAATCTGCCTTCAGAGGTTTCCAGCTTGGCTAAGGCACTCTTATAGGATGCCTGTCAAAGGGAAAGATGTATAACAGGACCTTCAGAACATAGTGTATCCACAGACCTGTGGAGATTCAAGGGTGTAGATGGAGGGGAAATGCTACTTAAGCTTGCCATTTGGTGGTTACAGCAAAACATTCTTAATTAGAACTTAAGTTTTAATTTGAAATTCTACTTAAATCAAAGATTTTGTTAGCTCCCGAACATAAGAATAGGATTTTGCATGCTTTGTAGTTTGGTTAATTCAAAATTTCTTTTAATATGTAATTCAAGGAAAAATTTCCGTAAAGTGTGTGTAAAATTCAGATAATTTATAAATGTTGCAGTAATTATATTCTTGCTGTGTAACAAAATAAACATCGCAAGCAGCTGCCTAACGTGAGCGCATCAGACCGCAGCAGGCGACCAGCTGCGAGGCAGCCGGCTACATGGAACAAGCAACAGTTGTCACTCCCTTTCTCCTCATCCATCCCACAGACAAAGAACTCCTGCAGTCTGCCCTTTCTTGCCTTAATTATCCCTCTCTCTTTCTTTTTAACCCAAACTTGAATGTTTATGGGAGAAACGAAAAAAATTAGAAGTATAGGAGTTTGTGTCAAAAATAGATTTTCGTGTGGCATTTTGGTTTTTAGTCTTGTTTTTTACATTTGAAATTAATCAAAGTAAACGAACGTACAATGCAAAGACTAATTCAGAAAAATTAGAAGTACTGTCTGTATGTACTCGTATATAGCAGGCTTTCGTGTATAGTGCACACCATGATTTTTCGCAACAACTTTTATGAAAAAGAATATTTTTCCAGAATGAAACTGCATCAACAATTTGTGATGTTCTGTTCAGTGAGTAAGAAAATTTTTTTTCCTTACATTTGCGTGTGGTGAATTCTGTTTGAAAAATACTATAAATAACTCGTGACAGCCGTCTTCAGTGGGAAGCTGGAGTGTTGAAATGTGGTAATGCTGAGCCATGGGCCAGTCTCGCATCCCCAAGGACCGACCCGACCCAGCGAGGCATGCACTTGTGAAACACGTGTGCTTCATTCACTTCCCCAGGTGGTGTTTGTGCTGGTACCTCCAAAATGTTTTATAAATATGAGCTTCACCAAAAAAATTTTCCCCAAGTAATTTTTTTTTTCGCGCAAAATATGTTGAAGAAGTGTTGTGTACCTGGCTGTCCTAGCAAGTATGCCTTGGAAACTAGTCCAGGCTGTGTAAATGTTGTTTCAAGAAACAGAACAGAAATTGAAATGTATTAGAAGCATTACTAGGGGTGACTGGGCACCTTCAACAAATCCCGTTGTGTATATCAAGCATGTCAGTGAGCACAGTGTATCAAGGATTGAAATTTAAAAGGATCAGAACAGTTTTGTGCAGAAATTTCCTAGAAATCGTCCCATTTAGAAATATAATTTTATATCTAGTGTTTTTCCATCGTTATCTACTTGAGTAAGCCACAAACATATGAACAAAGTGATCCTGAAGAAAGAAGGCGATGCTTTGATGAATATGAAAAGAACAGAAGACAAGGTATTTTGCATAAGGGTTTAACAAAAGACTTCGCTAACTTGTTTTCAGATTTTAAGGACAGGCCAAGTAATCGTAGTTGTGTCAAATCTGAAATAATTAGTCATGCTAGTCTTCTTTTATGCAATTAAATTTGAAAACATTCTGGAAGTGGTGGCCACTGTTAAGATTGATGAAACTTTAAAAGTTATATAAATTTACATGGTGTTTATTTGACTTCCTCAGATATAACGTGGGTGTTGTAGTCAAATTTGAAAGTAGAAAAGTAGTCTTAACTTGAAAGCATTTTGTGCAAGTATCTAACTAATTGTCCTCCCGTTCCTTAAGTACAGACTGTCGTTGAGAATACGTAGAAGTATCTTACTTCATCTTGAGAAATTATTCGTTCTAGTTCGTGTAACACAGTTACAGTGGAGTTAGAACAACTAGAGCTTTGCATTAAAAAAAAAATCATAATCTGTAAGCCTAATAGTTTGTGCTTTTCTGATACGTATACGACAGGCCCCATGCATGTTACAATGCTATCTGATCAAATAGTTGGTTGGTCTTCCCTTGTCCTTAGTACCTGCTACAAATATTGTCTAGAATTGGGACATCTGCTAACGAGGAACTGAAAACAGCAACTTCTAACCTTTATAAGAGCCTAGCTACGCGGAAGAAGAATGCACTTTTTCAAGTTGACAAAATGTGTATACATCAAAGCTAATATTAAGTGGCATGGCAGATAACAACTTTCAAAGGAAAGGAGTATAGTATGGGTGGAATCACCTCGGGAAGGAGCGCTGCAGAATGTAAGTGAAGGGGTCCCTTAATCCTCAGATGCCCCAAACTAGGAGTGAAGTGTCTCCTAGTTATCAAATAATACAAACCAGGTCTAGTAGAATGATAAAACCTCATGTGTTGATTAAAGATTATCTGTGTAGTCTGTTCGTGGTTTCTCCAGACCTTTTGTATCAAACTTTTAAAAAAATCACCTTTTGTGTGATGTGTTTTAGTTCTTTCTTAAATATGTTGTGTATCACAAGTGTTTTATTCTTCTGTTAGCATAGAAGCATCTTATTTTTTGTTAGTTTGAACTTTAAATTATCTTATATATTTTAATTATAATATGAACAAACACAGGGAGAAAATAGGTGTTGGTAATGCCTAGTAAGAAATAGTTCTTATGGAAAGTACACTAATGTTTGTGAAAAATGCAACACCAAGAAGGATACATGTGATTGAAATGAACTTTATACTACATATTAGGTACATGACAATACACAATTGATTAGGATTACAGAACTGTACATGATCTCTGTCCTTGAGAATTCAGGATGGTGTGAAGCCCCCACGTGCTGCAATCAGAGCCACTAAACATCGTGGCATGGAAACAAACTGGACCTGGATATGTTCCTGGGGAATTTCCCTCCAAGTGGTTTGTATGCGAGTCCACAAAGCATCAACACTGGTTGCTGGAGGACTGTGACGAGCAAGTCGCCGACCAACCATATCCCAGGCATGTTTGATGGGCGACATGTCAGGCGAACGTGTAGGCCAGGGAAGCAGTGGTACCCGTCATTCATTGGAGGGAGGGGGGGGGGCCAGTACCTTGGGCTCTAAAACCTTGATGTAGCTGTTGCTGTACAGATTGCCCTCAATATGTAGGAGTCGAGATCACATTTTGTATCCAATGGACCCCCAAAACCAGCACACTTGGTGTTTGTCCGCTATGCCGCTCCACAATGCCGGCTGCCAGATTGCGGTCACCACTGTAGTGTCTAACACGTATGTGGCCATCACTGTAGGACAGTTTGAAGGGGGAATCATCTGAAAACACCACATTTTGCCACTCAGCACGTCAGTGACGGCGTTCACATGCGCATTGCAGTCTGAGGCGTTTGTGGTTTCTGGACAATGCACGCAGACGCAATGGCATGCGTGCCACCAGTCCAGCCCGCAGCAGGCGGCATCGAACCGTCGAGACGGACAGGTCCACACCCATTGCATTGCTCTAGTGTCGAGCTAACACTGTGGATGAGGCTGTATGGTCCAATACGGCCATGCGGACAAGATGGCAATCATCCTATGCTGTGGTCACATTGCATGGTCCAGTACCATTGCTGCGTACGATCATCTTCTATACATTGGTTCCACACACACATCACTGTCATAGCAGCATTTCATGTACAAGCCAAAATGTCATGGTATGACAAAGCAGTTTCCCAGAGACCGATCATTCTGCCCTGTTAGATTTCACTCACATGCTGATATGGCGCCCTTTGATGTAGATGAGACATACTGGCACTTGCTTTCACTTAATTTTATGGCTCTTCACTGACTGAGCTTGGTGTAACACTGACCTTTCTGGTCACACAAAAGAGGATGCTGCAGGGCCTACGTGTGCGCCATCTCTCTGCAATCGTAATCACTTATTGCTACCACACTATTCTACACATCCTCGGAGTTTGGATTCATTTGGGCCATTCTTTCTGGGTGTTGTAATTTTCACAAACAATAGTGTTATTAAAGTGAGTGCACAAGAATGCAGTGCTCTGCTCTTTAAATGTAATTTTCTAGATTTGATTAAGCCTCGTTTCCATGAGGCGGCGGAATATCTTGAAAGTAGAACTTTAGAAGGACTTTAGAAAAGTTAGAATTAATTGTGAATGGACTATAGTTATTAAGGTTGAATGTAAAAAAAAAAGGGAAAAGAGAAATTATATAATAAGAGGTAAATTTGGCATGTAGTATAGAGGAGGTAACTCTATTAAGTAGTTGTTGGTAGTACTGCAATTTATAATCCAGAAGACGGTTATATGTGTGTCAGACGACAGATGTACAAGAGAGAATACAGTCCAGAGAATGTTGTGTATGATTTTAGACAATGATTATATTGTATTTTTTAAATAGTCTGTTTAACAAGAATATTTTGAGAGAGAAAACAGACAGTGTGTTTATCTTCTCATAGTTGGTTGGCGTCTACTTACCTCCTCTTCGCCCATCTGTAAAATCTCTTTTGTTTATGGGTTCAGCTATGAAAACAGTCCTGCCATTTTTCTTCCCACTTCTAAAGACTCGTGACCCTCGTCAATATCAACCTGGTAGAGTGTTACCTCATGGCAAGGTAGCATCCCCAGTTCACAGCTTGGGACAAAAATCTACAAACTTTGCTTGGAAAACCTGTGGAAGTAGAACCTTTATTCACTTATGCTTTCATTTCCTGGCTGGTCTGTACTGGGGAATGCGCTTCCTTATACAAGGGAAAATGTTTCAATATTGACAAAGTCTTTGCTGCATGCAATTAAGTAACACACAGCCTAAACTAATTTTGAAGATCCTGAGCTTGAATTTTTTCTATAAACGGGAATTCACTGTAGGATGGTTTGTTATAGAGAGTTGCACTGTATGGTTTTAGGCATTGCATTTATGTTTCAAACTATACTGCTGTCAGTGTGACACCATGTCATTAACTTGCTATCATATATTGGGATAAATAAGAATCTGAGAGTTATGTTACTGGCAGCAGATGTTGTGAGGATACAGAATATGGTCTCAGCAGCTAAATAATACCTGCCAAAAAAGGAGCCATAATCAGATGCTGTTTTCTGCTGTGTGTGGTGCAGGCCATTGCCACATCGTGTGCAACCTCCTAGATATAAAACGCTGTGACTGAAACTGTACAAATATGTCATCCTTTGTGTATAATTTCTCACTCAAGTATGTTAGAGATCATAATTTTAATTACATGTTGCTTAATTTCTTGGAATAATACCGTAACTGTTTTGTACAATATTTTTTAACACATGTGTATGTATTAATGTTGAAATAGATGTAAGCATAGTTATTTTTTAATTTAGAGAGTTCCTGCAGGTATCAAGAGCAGGAACCTCCAAGTCATGTGTACATTATAGTTGGTTCACAGTTAATTGAATACTTTCAAAACGCCATCTCAGTTTCTTCCCTGTCTTCTCATAGCATATTCTCTTGCCACATGTAACATTAACATTGTAATTGGTAGCACTGCATCTTTTGAGTATCTCTAAAATTGTTAGTAATGTTTCATGTTGTAATTTCTTATTCAGATTTGTGTTAAAAAAAAATCACACTTTCAGTATGACAGTATAATATAGAACTGCTTTTCTCAGTTCTCTACCAACATTATTATAAATATGACAGTCGGTGTTTACATTAATTTATATGCAGTAGTGGACAAGGATTTTAAACATAGGTTTATTTCAGAAGAGCATGATGAACTGTAAGCCAGCTATTGCTACAAATCAGTACTGCACTACACAACTAAGTTTTCACTTTTTTTATTACATGTAAACATACTTGCTTCACGATGCTGTAGTTTTATTCTTCATTGGCGTGAGGTGCGATGGAACTACAGAGGGGTGTGGTTTAGATTCGCCTAGTGCGCTCGCAGCCACCGAGCCAGGAGTTTCAGCAGACGGTCGAGGAAGCCCATAGATTGTACTGCAAGTACCAGGTGGCAATACATGGAGACCCGCCTGAGAAGTGCACTCAGCACCAGTACACGAGGTTCCTTGTTAGATCTCCACTGCAGGTAATTGCTTTGAAAGGTTGTGATCTGGCTGCACCCAGGGTGAAGGTAGAAGGTGTCTGTGCTGTAGTGTACCTTATGTGCTACATAATTATCAGTGTATTGGAGCATCACATCTTGCAAACAAGTAGGAAATGAAACTGTGTGTGATGTGATTTTACCCTAGTCATATTACATTGGTCATTCATGCTTTAGAGTTTTATATTCACTAAAATGTTAGGTGTTAACCACTGGACATTGTGTTATCTGTACTCAAACAAGAGAAATGTGAAGAGATAGTGTATAGCCGGTCAGTGTTCCCAGATTGTGTGTGATGTGTATGTAGGTTGTTGTGATCCCTCATGACGTTGGACCAGAGATACTGCAGTATCTACATGCTCAGAATACAATCAGAAGGCACATGGCGTACCATCAGACAAAGGACTTAACTATTGCTATTGCAAAGACAGCAAACCATAGTTATTTTCTGTTGAAAGGGGACTTTGGATTTGTTAAGGACATTTCCAGTTATGTAAATCTGAAGTGGATGGTTAACTGACAATGGTTTACTGTGACTATTTTTCTAGGGTAAAGAGAATGAAGCTGTGATACTCTTCCACTGTAAAATGTTGTAAATGAAATTGAAGTGTTACTTGAATGGTTTATCTTTTGATCAGAAGCCCTTGTCGTGTAGTAGACATACCTTGGTAACTATTGTTATACTTTATATCTGTCTATGTTTGGTGGAGCTTCGCGGAAACATATTTGAACTTATGAGTGTGACAATTTGTTTTTTTATTTTATTTTATTGTTGTTTGTGTGTGAGTAAGAGAGTGTGAAAGTGTGTGTGTGTAAGAGAGTGAGAGAGTGTGTGTGTTAGAGAGAGAGTGTGAGAGATAGTGTGGAGGTTAGCAAGCCGAAGATTGGTCAGAACCAAGGACAAAACGCGGGAATGGAGGCCGCGTCGCGACCAATGTAACTAGGCAGGATGACACAGTTGTGGTATGCCATTGACTTCCATGGGATGGATGAGATGAAGCGAGATGAGAATGGAGCAACACCGGAATGCAAGGGTGGGGGAAATGAAAGATCCCTGAGAAAACCTGCTGCCGACCAGCAGCATTGTCTGGCACAATTCGCACTTGCGAAAATCCGGGAGTGATCTGGCTGGGGATTGAACCCGGTCGCCATGGTGGGAGGCAAGCACGCTAACCACTCAGCCACCATGGCCCCATTTTATTGTTATGTTACTTAAAATGTATAATACATTGCATTAAGAAATCATTCTTTAAGGCAGGTTAGATTTTGTTAGAGAAATATTTTAAAACCTGTGCATTAAATATTATTTTTGTTAAAGAAATATTTTTTGTACTTAGGAATTGAAAATTGTCAGAAGTAACATTATCTGTACAATAAAATATTTGCGTAAGTTGTTAACCAATTGTATCTGGATGCAGAATCCATCTTCTAAGTATTCTCTTGGTAAACAAGGTTTTTGGGACATTTATACATTTTTGATGGTGTGAGGATGTTAATTGCAATGTGTTACTGTTATAAATTAGGGTTTGCATGAAGGTCTGTATATAGTGTACTGCAAAATGTAGTAGTATATTTAGTGTAGTGAAACAAGGTAGTACACTTTTTACTGTATAATATATACAGAATGTTTCAGAGGGAATATTAAATACTTCAGAACGTGGTAGTATAGAATATTCCGAGCAAAAAAGTTATATATATAGACACACACATACATATGTACAAATGTCAACTGGTATAAAGTTACATCTGTTTGAAGTACACTTCCGCTGTGCGTACAAGTCTAGAGCAGAGAAGTACTCAGGACAGAATGTAGTGGGACTGCAGTTGTAGTTACAGTCTAGATGTTTTAGTACAGTGGTAAACCTAACTATGTTACGTGAAAGTGTGTTGAGCCATGCCGCACACCTTTACACGTGCTGAATATGCAGATATGGTATTAATTTAAGGGTTTTGTGATGTAAATGCTATTGCTGCTTGTCGTGAATACCGCAGATGGTTTTCTAACTGCACTATACCAGATCCAAGAACGTTTACTCATGTGTTCAACAGCCTTCGTGAGACTATTACAGTTGATCTCACTGCACCACACATTTACAGAGAAGTGATGTTGAAAATGTGTTTCAACAATGGCACGTGGATTTTCGTCTCTCCACTGATGAGGGTTGCTAATGTTGTTGATACTGTCATGAGTGAAAGTAGCTTCATCCTAACAGTATTAATGGAATTAATCAGCGATGAGCGTTTAACCACTGACAAAATTCCAATCATCAAGCTTAATCTCCTGGGTGAAGGTATTGCACCCGCTGAGTATGAAAAGGATACACGCCATTGAAACATAATGTTCGCCATACTCGTGTACGTTAAATGACGCTCAGACGTATAGAAATTCTTGGTGTGTTTGTCGTAGGACTATGTTCTACTGAGCAAAGAATGGCTTCTTCGTAATTCACATTTTGTTCACGTGGATGGTCAGGCAAAATGTGATGGCGTTTAGGAAGCCTTTTGGAATTTCTGATTAGTTTCTCCTTCCTATCTTATATCCTCTCGCCACGTGTAAAACTTAACTCTGCCACAGACGTATCCATGGACCTCTTGATGCTGTGAAGTTGTTAGACACACAAATAAGTTGTTATCATGCCAGTTCATACTTTGATGTCTAAACCAATTTGAGTGCCTTTAAATTGAATCATTATATAGTGAAAACCACTTAACAAATTTCCTGCTTAATAAGTTCATTAATTTTTACACCTTGTCTACATATACATGTGTAATTTAACTCTTTTAATAAATTTTCCTGGTTAATGAGCATGATTTTTCAGTCCCGTCAGAAATGTCTTGACAGGGTTTTACTGTACTTTAAAGTCATAGAACTACTTGCATAAGTTGCTGCTAGCATTATCATTATTAACTTGGTGTATTTTAAAAAAATGTGTATTTACAATGCAGAGGTTTTTTTCGAGGGTTTATTTCATAAACGTTCAGTTAACAGTAAAACAGGTATTTTATTGAAACTGGCGGTTATGGGATGTTTGTAGAAGTGCATGAATAGGTTGTATATAAATGATACAAGTTGATCCATCATTCAGAATTTGAAGTTTTGCACAGCATTGAGACTGTCTGTGGAATACAGTGTCATATCTACAATAATACTTTGTGCAATGAAGGTCCAGAGGATTACATTGTGAAGTGTTTTCACAATTGTGCACTGATGTGAGGGCAAAATAATTTAAATAATTTTTTTTTGTGGCAAACGAGTAACAAAATTTAAATAGTTAGTAAGAAGAGTTGGTTAACGACCAGTAGCAAACACCTGAGTGTGTGTGTGTGTGTGTTGTGTGTGGGTGGGTTGGGTTGGCGGAGAGTGAGGGGTAAGAGATTGGCAGTGAACAGAGACTGGGAACTGACTCCACCCTCGCCTTTCTTGTTGTAGGTGGTCCTGGTGGCAGTGCGTTCCTGTGAGTTTGAGCGCTCCGCCACTGCTAGTCACGCCCTCTTTGCTAAGTACCAAATGTGCATCCATGGGGAGGATGAGGACGAGTGTGGAGTCAGTTCCTTTTACGAGTTCCTAGTGACATCGCCACTCACGGTACTGTGCCCTTCCCCTCTGCGTACCTAACCTCCTGTTTGGCTTATGTGGATAACCAAATGGTTCTTGATACATATTTTTTAACAAAAAAAATTACCCAGAACATATTTTAAGTAGACTACGTATTTATTGGCTACTACTTTTGGGGCTTGTTATGAATGTTTTTATTTTATGATTTTTTTTTTATTAATAGTGGTATTTTTTTAATAATAAATCCAAAATTCCAACTATTGCTTTTCACCACAAGCTGCTTACTCTGTGCATCTTTGAATTAAAGAAGAATATTTCTGGCTGAAAATAAAATTATTTTATATTTGTAGGTGTTTAGGTCTAGCAAAAATTAAAATTTGTACTATGCACACAAAGTTTATTTATAAATAAAGTAGATTAATTTTTAGAAGCTACGAAATATCTGGGAGTCTGTTTGCATAATATTAANAATTTGTACTATGCACACAAAGTTTATTTATAAATAAAGTAGATTAATTTTTAGAAGCTACGAAATATCTGGGAGTGTGTTTGCATAATCTTAAAAAATACAGTAGAATCTTTCTAAAACGACCTGTCACTGTTTCCAGAAATAAGTCATTATGGAATGGTTTCTTTACATATTTTGGGAAATTTTGAACTGATTTTGATTCACACCATACCCCTATATGTCAAAAATTGCAATTTCTTTTGCATGATGTCCATGTTCAATCATCTCTAACATAAAAATGACACAATTTTTCNTGATTTTGATTCACACCATACCCCTATATGTCAAAAATTGCAATTTCTTTTGCATGATGTCCATGTTCAATCATCTGTAACATAAAAATGACACNCATCTCTAACATAAAAATGACACAATTTTTCAATTAAAAATAAATTTATTTTAATAAGCAGACATCTTTTGAAAGAAAAAAAATTGATACCAGAGAAGCATATACTTAGCCCTCCCTTGTCTGCCAAAATGTTATAAACCTTGAGCAGCATCTGGAATTACCGAGCATCACAAGTCCATGTTAGGAATTACTGAGCATCATAAGGCCATGTTCAATCCCCTCCGGCATAAAATCAACATGATCTTTACGGAATATTGATTTAATTCAGTAGTCTGGCATCTTCCAAATAAAATGATACCACAGAAGAACACCATCTCTCTTGTCGCCAAAAAATTACAAAAACTGTAACTTTAGACGCTGCGTACTTCTTTGCAAGAGCAAATTCAATTCTGATTATCTCTAGTGGAAAAACCAGAGGATATTTAAAAAAAAAACACTAATTTATCTTAATAAACAGACATCTCCCGAATAAAATGATACTGCAGGAGAGTATCTGCGACCTCCTTTGTCGCCAATCAAGTACAAAAATGGTTCATTGAACACTGCGTGCCTTTTCCGAGTGAAAATTCAATGTTTGATGGCCTCTTACAAAAGAATCTCAGGATGTTTCAGCTAAATCGTCTGCCAAATAAAATGTTACCATATAAGGGTAACTGTGACCTCTTTTGTCGCCAGTCGATTACAAAAATGGTCAATTAAACACTGCCTACTTTTTCCCAGAGTGCAAATTCAATGTTTGGTAGCCTCTTGCCAGAAAATCTGAGGATATTTCAACAAATTATAAGTTATTAATAATAAACAGACCTCTTCCAAATATTATCACTGTGGCACGAATGCCACGTGTCATTACAATCATGACTGAAAGTAACATGGCCAAAACCTGCAACAGCAAAGTGGTTTACTGATCCACGCCACTCGCTCTAACAAAGCGCTCCCAGTGCCAATCAGTCTGTTGGATATAAATAAGATGTGAATTCAAAATAAACATTTTCCATTGCTTTGTTTTGCCAAACCACAAAACCAAATAAAGTACAATTTATTGGAATCAAGTAATGTAGGCAATAACATTATCATACTCTGCTATTGCAATGGACATAAACTTTTTTTATTGTGTTACTGGCTGATTATTTTAAGCAAGATGGAGATGGGAAATGGTTTAACTATACACAAAATTAATAATGAACTTTTCCATTTTTTTTAAAAGAAAATGTTTATTTAAATAATAAAATTTTGCTGTTTTGCCAAAAAATTTTGTTGTTCCCATTTTCTACTAAAGAAAAGATTAACACAGTTTAAATTTAGTGGCAGATAATTGTAAAAATATTTCAAATTCATTTCTATTGCATTTTTATAGCAATAAAAATGAATTATTTTTCATAAAGTGTTAAGAGAGTTTGTTCTCTTTAATGAGGACAACCATATTTTTCAGTATTCTAAGTTTATTTTTAAATTACTCACCCATTATAAAGAGAACGTAAAGTTAACACAGAAAACTGGTTATTTACTAGGCGTATAGGCTTTAAAGTTATAATATGCCCTTATAATTAAAGAATTCATTGTAAAATGACATGCAAGTATAAAAAATAGTGCATTACGTATGGAAGCTACAGCATATTGTCACATCGACAATGTCGCCGCGACTTGGCCCTGTTATTTATGTGTCATTGGTTGTGACTTGTCGCAGGTACAAATTTGTATCGCAGCTCCCATCACTACCTGCAGCCTCCTTTGTTAACAATCAATTACAAAAACAGTAACATTGAATGTGGCCTACTTTTTTCCGAGCACAAATTTAATGTTGGGTTGCCTCTTGCAGAAAAATTGAAGGGTATTTCAACAAAATATTAAGTTATATTAATAAACAGATGTCTTCTGAAAACAATTATACCACAGAAGGGTATCGCCACCTCACTTGTTGCCAAACAATTACGAAAACTGTAGCATTGAACATGGCCAATTTTTTTCAAGTGTAAATTAAATATTTGGTGGCCTCTGGCAGACAAATTTAAGATTATTTCAACTCTATATATGTGTGTGTGTGTGTGTGTGTGTGTGTATATATGTATGTGTATATATATATATATATGTATATGTATGTATAGACACACACACACATAAACAGACCACTTCCAAATAAAATTGTACCCCAGAATAGAATAGTATCTGTGACCTCCCTTGTCACCAAACAATAGCAGAAACTGTAACATTGGATGCTCTGTACTTATTTGCACCACATTTGCAAACAAAATAGAAGCAGTATCAACTATACCACACACAAAACCTAACATTCTATGCAAAACTTAAATTACAAACCTTAGTTTCAAGATACTGCCAAACTGCACTTTTGCTGCATTTATACCACACACGAATTTTACTTTCCAAAACTTAGGTTACCAAAACTTTGGTTTCAAAGACTGTATAAATGCACTGTAGGTCACGTCTATCATATCTGATGCACCCCAAGGGTGGTGTTCCAAAATGTTACTTTGCAAGTAAACTTTTTTCTTTAGCTGTGCCATAACACTTTGTGTAAATCATTTACTCGCTCTTGGCAGTGTCCCAAAACCACTGAGTAATAACTCTGAGCATCTTGTCAGAGTAAAATTTTTACGCACACTATTTCAGTGGGTAACAAAAGGTAAGCTGAAAATGGCGGGAAGTTTAGTAGAACTAAACAAACTGTAAGGAAATGTGGACATCCTGGTTACAGACGCACCTGGGAAAATTACAAATGGCAAGTGATAAAACTCGAATTATTATTTAGAAATTCACTTGTATAAAGGTTACATTTTTAGACATTTGTTATTAACTTTTGGTAAGTAAAGCTGTTTATGCACATAACTATTTGAAAAAGAAAAAAAAAAAATAAAAGAAAAAATACGTTGGTGAAAGTGATAAACATATTTTCGAATTTACATTGGTTATTAGTACATATTTGTAAACACAGTATGCTATTTACATTATGCTCATTACCATGTTTGCTCTTGCTTTCTGCAGTTATTACCCTCTTACTTTCTGCAGTTGTTACACCCTTACTTTACTCTTCTCTTGGAGTAACATTTTGGAACCCTGCCAAGGGATGAACTTAGTAAAAGGGAAGATGATAAGGCTGGGGTATGGAGGAAGGAGAAGGGTGGAAGTGAGGAAGCGAGAATGTGATGGACTGGCGGAGAAGTGGAGGTCACATGGAGAGGAAGACTTGCCGTGGTTGCAGCAGCATGTGATAAAAGCGGCTGCTGTCTAGAGTTGTATTTGCAAGTCAGACTGTAGGGTAGTCGCATCATGTGCGGAAACATTCGGCTACCTATGGGTAGAGGGTGGGCAGGATCAATAGGTATTGACTAGTGCTGGTGGCCTAGGGAAGTGGTATCTTTAGATATGTGCTATGGCCAGTACAGTATTCACCGAAATAAATGCAACATGCAAAACCCTCAAAAGTGGAACACATTTATTTTGTGGCAGATTTCCCTCAAATTTTTAACTTTTCTTCACCAAAAATTTTTATGGTTCCTCAAAAACGAGTTGTTATGGCAAGACAGTCACTTTAAATAAGGTAGATATAAAAAGTTTCTACTGTATGTAAGAAAACAAAGATACAATTTTTAATTATGAACATAACACATTAGGAAAAAGCACCTGGCCTAGTAAAAAAAAATTACTGTTCTTTATACAGTCGACTCTCATTGTACCGTAAATGCATGTACCGATAAACTGTATCTACAGTTACTTTTCAGTGGTCTCTGCAAAACTCCTTTATAAATAATGATAAAGCTTACCGCTTGTATCGTTTATCGGATGTTGCGACGATCAAAGTATATTTTGGTCTCGTCACCGAAGATTTCCCGCAACAATCGTTTTTAAGCTGGTTGTTTATGCAAAGGTGTAGTAACTGGACGTGAAATACATCACGCGTGCCTCCGTTTATCACTGCTCTGTGGCGCGTTGTCTCTTTCCAACATGTCTGCGGCGTGGTGTGACGTGCCGGGTGCGAGCACAGAGTAGGGATGTTATAGAGAGGAAACTGCCATGCTTACAAGTCAAAACATGATACTAGCGCTATCTCTGTTTCGGAGATGAAACTCCAAGCGTCATTAATTGCAACAATCAATAAATTGTATTCGCAAGCTATTTCGATCCACCTGTTTTAATCGTCACAATCGATAGCTTCGTATTTTTACCAGTAAACTGAAAATAATAATTAGAATGAATACATTTATGTTGCTAGTGATAAATATATATGGAGACGGAAAGTAAGACTAACATAAACATTAACACTTTTTAATTATTACATAAAAATTATCCTCCTTGCCAATTTTAAAAACTTGAACGCACACAAGTTTTGTATTGTTTCTGCATAGCGATGAAACACAATTCAATTATGTACATATAGTTTTTAACCAAGAAGAAAATTAATTTCACCTTATAATATTCCGAAATATTAATGCTTTTGTTTTTAGTTGCATGAACAGTCTTCTCAGTTTTATTTTATATCCTTTGCGGCCATGGCTGACTATGTAAAATATAATCAGTCCTGAGAANTGGGCAGGATCAATAGGTATTGACTAGTGCTGGTGGCCTAGGGAAGTGGTATCTTTAGATATGTGCTATGGCCAGCACAGTATTCACCAAAATAAATGCAACATGCAAAACCCTCAAAAGTGGAACTAATTTATTTTGTGGCAGATTTCCCTCAAATTTTTAACTTTTCTTCACCAAAAATTTTTATGGTTCCTCAAAGAGTTGTTATGGAAAGACAGTCACTTTAAATAAGGTAGATATAAAAAGTTTCTACTGTATGTAAGAAAACAAAGATACAATTTTTGATTATGAACATAACACATTAGGAAAAAGCACCAGGCCTAGTAAAAAATATTACTGTTCTTTATACAGTCGACTCTCATTGTACCGTAAATGCATGTACCGATAAACTGTATCCACAGTTACTTTTCAGTGGTCTCTGCAAAACTCCTTTATAAATAATGATAAAGCTTACCACTTGTTTCGTTTATCGGATGTTGCGACGATCAAAGTATATTTTGGTCCCGTCACCGAAGATTTCCCGCAACAATTGTTTTTAAGCTGGTTGTTTATGCAAATGTGTAGTAACTGGACGTGAAATACATCACGCGTGCCTCCGTTTATCACTGCTCTGTGGCGCGTTGTCTCTTTCCAACATGTCTGCGGCGTGGTGTGACGTGCCGGGTGCGAGCACAGAGTAGGGATGTTATAGAGAGGAAACTGCCATGCTTACAAGTCAAAACATGATACTAGCGCTATCTCTGTTTCGGAGATGAAACTCCAAGCTTCATCGATTGCAACAATCAATAAATTGTATTTGCAAGCTATTTCGATCCACCTGTTTTAATCGTCACAATCGATAGCTTCGTATTTTTACCAGTACATTTATGTTGCTAGTGATAAATATATATGGAGAAGGAAAGTAAGACTAACATAAACATTAACACTTTTTAATTATTACATAAAAATTATCCTCCTTGCCAACACAAGTTTTGTATTGTTTCTGCATAGCGATGAAACACAATTCAATTATGTACATATAGTTTTTAACCAAGAAGAAAATTAATTTCACCTTATAATATTCCGAAATATTAATGCTTTTGTTTTTAGTTGCGTGAACAGTCTTCTCAGTTTTATTTTATATCCTTTGCGGCCATGGCTGACTATGTAAAATATAATCAGTCCTGAGAAAAACAGGAACTAAATGACATTTATTTGCAATTTTTTCTCTACCTACTCCTCAAAATCTTAATACAGAAATATTTTCAATACTAACTACTCTGCAACACATGTTTTCACTACACTCGTAAAAATAAAACCATTTACAGTAACTACCATTTCGCCATGTTACAACAACAGACAATTTGATATATATGCTGTCGTCTGCTCTTTTGTGCTGTGATTGGCTGAGGTGAGACAGGTGACAGTTTTTTTTCGTGGGACACTAACGTAAACAGACTTTCGGGGACACTGCTTCTTGAATTCACATGGAATCAGTCTGCCTATCTGAGTTTCCTCCACCTGGGTGCGAGTCTGGCTTGCTATCTCCCCTTACAGTAAAATTAAGAAACTACTTGGTACAAAAATTGTATTGGAATCAAAACAGTAATGACTATAAATAAATACAAAATAATTAAATTTCAATTAAGAATAATATAAAATATATCACAAAAAACACAACAAAAAATTACAATTTTTTTTATTTAGAGGAAATAAATCTTAGACCACTGAAAGTTACGGGCTGTTCCACAGTAAACTGAACACTTTTGAAAACCCTGCTTCCAATCTACTTGTATGCACATTGCGTATTTTCCCTCAGTCATTATCAACTTTACGGGGTGCATGCCAATAAGCATGCCCTTACATAGTAATCAGTACAGCCGATAGAGTTCAATTCCCCGACCAATGGAACATAGAAAATAATTACCTCCCAGAGCTAATGAACTGGAAACAAAAACTGTTGCCTAAATACAGCAAAAGCTCGTTACNATAGAAAATAATTACCTCCCAGAGCTAATGAACTGGAAACAAAAACTGTTGCCTAAATACAGCAAAAGCTCGTTATAACATAGATAAAGCCTCAATACTGAAAGTCTTCTTATGGCACAACAGTCATTTCAATAAATAAAAATTAGTATGTATCTTGGATATATTTTTTAAAAAGAGAGGATTAAACAGAACTTTCTAAAATTTAAAAAACCTCAAATTGCATCCTGTACACACACAGTAATCAGGGTGTCGACTGAAATTCCATTTTGGAATTCCCTGACCTTTCCCTATTTTTCAGGCAGAATCTTCCATTTTCATTCACCTATTTTCAGGACTGAAACCTTCCAATACCATATTTTTCCACTGCTGACAGAACAAATATGCTATCAGCGAAGTTGAATTAAAATACTCCGCAATTGACCAAGAAAGCAGGCGAACATTTTATTCAAACCTTAATATTTCTCGTGATACATGCCATTGACCTCGCAGGAGTGCCCTATACAAACACACAAATACTTTATTTTGTAAGTGNATATTTCTCGTGATACATGCCATTGACCTCGCAGGAGTGCCCTATACAAACACACAAATACTTTATTTTGTAAGTGTAGACCCCACGTCACTTGGCTAAGTTGTGTTATTGCTAGTTCACAAACTTAAAAATTGAGATATTAAAATGCATATACTCACAATTACATTATCCTGTATTCACACAAATAACTTTTGCAGAGTGTAGCAATTATTTAAATTTTCCCTGACTTTTCCCTGTGGAGNTTATCCTGTATTCACACAAATAACTTTTGCAGAGTGTAGCAATTATTTAAATTTTCCCTGACTTTTCCCTGTGGAGTACCCTTTGAAAAAATCCCACCACGTACCCTTACCAAATAACAATGAAGGAAGCTTATTAAACGACTTTTAACTTCCGAAACAAATTAATATTTCAGTAAGAAATCCTCTGTTTTTCCCAGTAAAACATGCCGCTCCATATAAATGAAAATGTTTGGCAACAAGGGGATATAAGTTTATGCTTCTGGGGTATAATTTTACATTTTATAAGTCTACCTGTTGATTTGAATTATTATTGCTTCATATACAAAAAGTAAACAACAGTCAATTCTGAGGAGTTACTGTCATTAACAATGAGTATTCAAACATTGGATTTTCAATGAACAGTGGATTAGGAGTACTTTTTGCTGTGCATGTTCTGTTTGTGAAACTCCATTCACAATATAATTTTCCACTTTGTTGACGGTAATGACTGTGCAACTATCAAAGACTTGCCAAACAAAAAATTTGCTCAAAATGTAGCAAAACATGCATATGTATCCTATAATGTACCGATGTACACATGGAAACTCATGTAAAATTAAAACATTGGGCATATACGTTTCCACTTTACCAAGATGAAGTCTAATTTGAAGACATCACGTACTACCAACATATCAAAGGTAATAAAAAAAAATCACAATATAAAGACTTGACCTGCCTCTTCACGAAACTGCCGGAGCACACACTTAAGATTGCAACACATTTATGAAGAATTATTGGCAATTTTTTTTGTTTCTAATCAGAGAAATTATGAATTCAATAAGCATTGCATCATGGGGTATCAGACAGTTTCAAGTGAAACTAGATATTTACTTAAAACACTCAAATTGTAAAACCTGGAATAGAATAGGATGTAAATCTACATTGTTAAAGAGAAACACTTCACATTCTGACATTTTCCTTCATTTAGACTTTCCCCAGATTTTCACCATTTTCAATTTGTCCCTAGAAGTGTAAAATAGGGGTTTTACCACTTTACATGTCATTTTCAAATCAAATAAGTCATTGTATGTATGACCAATTTAAGGTGTGTGTATTAAATATATATATATTTTTTTTTTATAAAAATTTATAATTTGTTTGGTGAAAGTTGAGTTTAATCATTTAAAGTATGGTTTGGCCTAGGTTTGGTTTTGTGGACAATCTCAACGGTTCAGTTGAGGTACAGGTAAGAAAAATATGCAGAGTTCTAGTTTTATTCCTTAAAAATCTGAACATATCCCACATCTAACAAATGCATTAAATTTGCTGCATTCTATTGAGTAGTTTATACAAGCACAAATCTTTTTAAACATGAGTGTCATGGAAACAGTGCCACTTTGCTATAATGCCTTTAATTGATAGTCCATAAACAAAACTTTTCTTTATAGCTTACATTGTCAATTAGACTTTCTCCNGCTGCATTCTATTGAGTAGTTTATACAAGCACAAATCTTTTTAAACATGAGTGTCATTGAAACAGTGCCACTTTGCTGGTTGCTATAATGCCTTTAATTGATAGTCCATAAACAAAACTTTTCTTTATAGCTTACATTGTCAATTAGACTTTCTCCCGTTGTGGAACCTTTCTCATAGTAGTGACAGTTAAATGTAAAATGTCTGGGACAAGTGCAGTTCAATTTTGCCAATGTTGCAACTCATAGCCAATTTTTCTCATCATGTTCGTGTCTTTTTTAATCTGGTTTCTGGTATTCCAAATGGTATGATTTAAAATTTGAAGAAAAGAAGTTTCTAGCCAATTATATAAGCTAGACACACAATGACTGTCACACAAATGCATGACTAACACTACACCAATTAGACCAGCTACCGAAAGGAGGTGAGATTACTGCAATCGTCAATATTCTCACAAAAATGTAGTGATGATTTGTATATTTCTAAATTTCGAGATTGCAAATTCTTTATAAGAGATTATTAGTGACTGAAATACAACTGGCCAGAGGCATCAGGCTGTGGCTGCCACCAAAGTATATGAACAACACAGCTGTAATCACAATTTATAGGCAAAAGACTTGGTAATTCAACTTCCTCATTCATAGTCAAATGCATCGCAAGGGTGGATACACACTTTAGATTTAAAAGACCACTAAATAAAACAACTTGTGTATTTTCTTGTACGCAAGATGATGATGTGCATTTCAGAGAGCAACACTGCAAATTTCTACCCAATTGGTATCTCAGTGTCAGTGATTTATAACAGAACTTACAACAAAATGTAAAGAAAGATATGTGTCAACGACAAAGTAAATCTTTTAACCCTAAATGAAAATTCTTAGGTTCCATAGTTGATAAATTTTAAACTTTGTAAAAATAAAATCTCTTATTTTTATCACACCTTATGATTTAATATATTAACAAGTTTGAAATTAGTATAAAAAATACCTTTGAATGGTTACATTTCTTAACAAATGTAAGAAAGTTGGTTATGGTGAATCACCATACTAAACAATTAAAGTTAATGCCCATAATCACAAATACTATGGTATATGTGTACACTATGTTACAATGATAATGCATTTTAATTACATTTAGCTGTCTGCATTTGAACAAAAAATATGCACAACACACACATTCCTGAAACTGCACATTGAAACCTGATTTTAAAGCATGTACTAATTTAAAATGTCATTCACGTCAATTGTATTTAGTATACTTTTCAAATTGATCACTTGAAATTTTAATTTTTAGTAATTTAAGCACTATAAAATTATAACCCATGAGTTTGAATATGCAAGTACAAATAGCTGTACAGCAGAGGTTTTTTTGTATGGCTGTGTTGATAAAAGTTAAAAGGATCTTATAAAAATGCACACAAAATGTCTTAACCTGCAATACTTTTCAGTAATAATGAGTGGAGCAGCAAGGTAACCTACAGGCTTCAAATTTGAAACATCTGAGAGTATTTATTTACAGTATTTCCAGAAAGCACAAATATGAGTGCAGAACTACCACATATTCACACAAATATTCATGTACAGTAAAATATTGTTATAACCTACATGAATAAAGCAGTTTTGCTGTCAAAACGGTTGCACAACTGGAACGCAGATTGCATTGTCGTCCAAAAACCAAAAGGTAGTGCAGTAATACCCCGAACTTACGCGATAGGTGGGACAGAGCGATAACTGTGTAAGTTGAATTTGCATAAGTTGTGGTTCAATTTTGCATATAAATACATATAAATTATGTTTAATTGGGACCAGAGTCTAAAGAAAACATGCATTCGTTTGAGAATTGAGTTGGACACACTCCTCGTTATTACATCCCACATCACTATGTGTTGAAGGAATCCAGCTCAACAACCAAGTTAAAAGTGGTATTTGATGCTTCAGCGGCCTCCAGACGGGTGCGCGTACATCCAGAGGATGCGCGTTATCAAATAATTCTGTGGTGCGAGTCGCCTGATCAGCCAATTCTTGAATTCCAACTTGACAATGTCACTTACGGGTTGTCAGCTTGCAGTTGAAGAAGGTGGCATGTATCCCAAGGCGTCAAAGGTCTTGATGGAAGATGTATTTGTCGACGATGTCGTAACAGGTGCAGCATCAGTTGCAGGAACTGATAAATCTCCTAAAGCAAGTGGGTTTTGAATTAAGAAAATGGCCCAGTAATAGCCAAACTGTCTTGGATGCAGTACCAGAAAACCACTAAGTGAGTCCACTGAGTTTTCAAGGAAATAGTCAAGTGATCAACGTACGTGGTCTCCATTGGGACTCTCAAGGTTGGATGTGTTTTCATATAATATTCAAACGAGCTATTCTTTCAGACATTGCTAGGTTGTTTGACTCACTAGAGTGGCCTACTCCATTTGTCATTCGAGCTAAGATTTTCCTCCAAACACTTTGGCTGTTGGATGTGTCATGAAATGAAGCTCCACCTTAAGATGGGCTGGAGGACTGGCAGGCTTTCGTCTGCCAACTGGATGTTCTCAGCAAACTGTCGGTATCTCGTCTTGTGTCAGCACCACAATCAAAATATCAGCTTCATGGCTTTAGCGATGCATCCAATGAAGGTTACGCAGCTGTTGTATACCTACGCACTGCTCATCAAGGGGAGGTGAAGACACACCTGCTCCTGGCCAAATCCCGTGTTGTGCTGCTAAACACAGTCGCACTTCCTCGACTTTAATTGCAGGCTGCACATTTACTCATTAAGTCACTTGAGTCAGTAATGTCGACCCTTTCAGAACGTATCCACGTTGGCTGTATTACTGCATGATGTGATTCCACAGTGGTCCTCGCCTGGATGAGGATTCCTCCTCATAGTCTGAAAACTTTTGTGGCAAACAGAGTCACTCGCATTCAAAAGAGCAAGATTACGGTCCAGTGGAGACATGTGCCTTCTGCTGACAATGCTGCAGACTGTCCTTCCAGAGGACTCTTGTCCCAATAGTTACTGACACATTTTGGTGGACTGGGCCTTGTTGGTTAATATCTGAAAACGAATCATGGCCATTTCGAGGAGTAGCGACCAGTATTCACGAGGGTGAAGGAGAGCTAAAGCAGCCTAATGTAGTTTCAATGGTTGGACATAGTGAGCCAAACCTCNGGTAGTTTCAATGGTTGGACATTGTGAGCCAAACCTCCTCACAAGCCTCTCCAGGTTCTCTTCCTGGTCACAGCTTCAGAGAGTGCTTGCTTATGTACTAAGTNTGTAGTTTCAATGGTTGGACATAGTTAGCCAAACCTCCTCACAAGCCTCTCCAGGTTCTCTTCCTGGTCACAGCTTCAGAGAGTGCTTGCTTATGTACTAAGTAGGGATGGGTCGGTTCGGTTCTTCGGTTCCAATTTATACCGGTTCTTGAGGTTTGACTCGGAACCGGTTTTAGGTTAACAACAATTACTCGGTTCTTGGTTCTACACGGCAATGGCAAAACTCTGTTGTTACAAAAATAACTATGGTATTTACTCATGTGTAGCGTGCCCTTTTTTCTCTAACATAAAGGAAAAAATTTCTGGGGTGCGTAAACTTGTCTTCACACTTTGTTATTGTTCAATTCTTCCATATAACAGTTAAATAAAACATTTAATGAATTTTACCTGCCTTGGTTTAATAAAGTTGCAAGCAAAAGGCAAGTATTCAAAATACATAGAACCGAATACTGGAACCGATATTTAAATTGTAGAATCGGCACCGGAACCGGAATCAACATTTTTGGTTATTCGACCCATCCCTAGTACTAAGATTCATTTCTAACCTGAAGGTGTCACTAGGGTGTTGACGCACTGGTCCTCTTACTGTTGTAGAACTTTATGTGCCTGAAGCAGGTTCAACGAGAATGTTTCAGCTCGGGGATTGAATGTTTGATTTCAGAGGGTGGTACTGGTGTTAGAAAGTTGAATCCGTTTTTNTTACTCGGTTCTTGGTTCTACACGGCAATGGCAAAACTCTGTTGTTACAAAAATAACTATGGTATTTACTCATGTGTAGCGTGCCCTTTTTTCTCTAACATAAAGGAAAAAATTTCTGGGGTGCGTAAACTTGTCTTCACACTTTGTTATTGTTCAATTCTTCCATATAACGGTTAAATAAAACATTTAATGAATTTTACCTGCCTTGGTTTAATAAAGTTGCAAGCAAAAGGCAAGTATTCAAAATACATAGAACCGAATACTGGAACCGATATTTAAATTGTAGAATCGGCACCGGAACCGGAATCAACATTTTTGGTTATTCGACCCATCCCTAGTTTACATTTAGTTTTCGTTGGTGAATTGTACGATAATTTTTGTTCACGCTTNACTAAGATTCATTTCTAACCTGAAGGTGTCACTAGGGTGTTGACGCACTGGTCCTCTTACTGTTGTAGAACTTTATGTGCCTGAAGCAGGTTCAATGAGAATGTTTCAGCTCGGGGATTGAATGTTTGATTTCAGAGGGTGGTACTGGTGTTAGAAAGTTGAATCCGTTTTTAGATTCCGATGGCATTCTGCTTGTGGATGAACGTTTTCAAAATTCACACATAATTTACAAAGTAAAACATTAAATCTTGCTACCGAAGAGGAATTTTGTGACAAATCTGATAATTGATTATCATCTCCTCATGTACCTCCATGCTGGTTTCAATGCCACACATGCAGCAATTCGTTGCGAGTACTGGATTGTGGCAGGGAATGGATCTGTCAAGGCCAGGATCCACAGTTGTATAAAATTCTACATGTTCAGGGCCACCAATATGCAGCCATTGAAGGGAAATCTTCCACCAAGTAGGGTTCAACAAGCGAGGCCATTTCTAAACGTTGGTGTTGACTATGGGGGCATGTCCCAAATCAAACAGTCACGTGTTTGGAACATTTGTGTGTCAAAGGCTCTTGTGCCTATTTGTTTGCTTAGTGACAAAGGCAATACATTTAGAAGTTTTTTCTTCTTTGAGCACCGCATCTTTTCGTGGCCCATTATTCACATTTACTGCTAGGCTTGGGCTGTGTTAAAATTGTTTTTTCCGACTGCGGAACAAATTACAGGCGCACGTCGTTATTTAAATGATCTACAGAAGTTCTTAAGGGAAAGTGCCAACTTGCAGTGTGTTGCTGATACCCTGGCCACTCGTGGCATTCAGTGCAACCTCAATCCTCTATCTGCACCACATTTTGGTGGGTTGTGGGAGGCAGCCATCAAATCTGCTAAGTACCATCTGAAAAGAGTTTTAGTCTAGCAGATACTTACCTTTGAGGAGGTGTCAACTCTCTTTGCCCAGATAGAAGCAGTCATTAACTCACGTCCACTGTGNCAATATGCAGCCATTGAAGGGAAATCTTCCACCAAGTAGGGTTCAACAAGCGAGGCCATTTCTAAACGTTGGTGTCGACTATGGGGGCATGTCCCAAATCAAACAGTCACGTGTTCGGAACATTTGTGTGTCAAAGGCTCTTGTGCCTATTTGTTTGCTTAGTGACAAAGGCAATACATTTAGAAGTTTTTTCTTCTTTGAGCACCGCATCTTTTTGTGGCCCATTATTCACATTTACTGCTAGTCTTGGGCTGTGTTAAAATTGTTTTTTCCGACTGCGGAACAAATTACAGGCGCACGTCGTTATTTAAATGATCTACAGAAGTTCTTAAGGGAAAGTGCCAACTTGCAGTGTGTTGCTGATACCCTGGCCACTCGTGGCATTCAGTGCAACCTCAATCCTCTATCTGCACCACATTTTGGTGGGTTGTGGGAGGCAGCCATCAAATCTGCTAAGTACCATCTGAAAAGAGTTTTAGTCCAGCAGATACTTACCTTTGAGGAGGTGTCAACTCTCTTTGCCCAGATAGAAGCAGTCATTAACTCACGTCCACTGTGTGCCATTTCATCACATCCAAATGACGTAGAGGCTCTTACACCAGCACACTTCCTCGTGGGGACCATCCTGACAGCACCTCCAACTCCAGACCTCGCAGAGATCCAGGAAACAGATTGGACCGGTGGCAGCAGGTACATTGCATTGTGCTACTCAGCACTTCTGGCAGAGATGGCACAAGAGTACCTGCACACACTACAACCATATGGCAAGTGGACCAAGAGTGAAGGTGAGGGGCAGATTGGCGACCTTGTCCAGAAAGACCACTTGCCACCCCTGCAGTGGGAGCTTGGGCGTATTGCAGTTCTACATGCAGACAAGGATGGAGTCTGCAGGGTGGCGACCATTAAGCAGCAACATCGAACAGTGAAGCGCCCTGGTGTCGCCTACCCATTCACTGAGAACCACACGCATCATTGTGGCATTGTACAGATTTTCTAGTTTGCTTAAAAATGTTATTTTTGGTGGGCCGTATGTTTAGGTTTGTTTTGGTTTGTGTCGTTTAGTGTATGTACTTGGATTCAAATTAAAATTTAGCGCCAACTGTTGTGAGTGCTATGGCTGGTAGCCATCTTGACTTGTGGTGCCATCTATGAAGGAAAACAGTTAGTTATTGTTACTCTGTTTTGCTGGACGCCCCACTGTTGGAATTGGTTACAAAAAATATTGTGTGGAAACATTCTGACTGTGGAAGATTTGCTTGTAAATGATGATACACTTTAACTAGTTTTGTTGCTTTATTATTTCCTTAACGATTGTGTAAGTTGATCCAAACCAGTCCAAATGTAGAGAAGTATCTCTCAATTCAAGCAGAATAAACTGGTGCTGAATGCAAGCAGAAGAAAAAGTGACAAAACCAAAAGGGGAACATAGTGTTTCTTTCATTCTTTTTTGCCATTATCTGCCACCATTATTGCGAGGAAAACTCTTGTACAACATTTGCATGAATCATAGAAGCAGAATAAATGTCAGGATCACTTATCTTGAAGGACATAATGCCAGGCAAGAATTGAGGATGTTATTCAGCTAGCCACATTTCTTCAGAGTGATCTTATTCTTCACTTAAATGTTGCTCTCTGAATTTTGGATCCATAAGGTTTGCGAGGATATATGATGGTTGGATTGCCTGTAGAAATCTTTTCTTGAAGTGGTGATGGTAAGGCTCCAGAACATCGGAAGACAGAAGGTCGAGCCATATTTCAACTGCCCCTGAAATACATATTGTTTCTTTCTGAAGCTTGCCTAGTGCATTTGCAACTACATGTGACTGTTTCTCAAGATACACTGCTTCGTGGTAAATTCCCAGGTTGTTTAAGAGTTTCATTGGGCAACTGTGGCATCACACAATCTTTCTCCAGAAGCCACCCATGTGCTTGACGAACTTTTTGAAAATACTTTTGCACTTCCACAATATTACCCATAACTATTTTAGGAGATATATCTTTCTCAACTAAATTCAAAAGATGTGCTGAACTTCCATAGTTAATTAGATCCGGATGTTTTTCTTTTAAAGTTTCCCACATTTTGACAAATTTATTCTCATTATCATTAACTACTGCAAAGCTACTGTTGTGTAAGTTTTCTTGGCATTCTGTGACCCTGCATCATAGACTTTAAGAAGGTAACTTTCTGTCCCTGTATGGATCGTGGCGGCTTGAATTGGGTCATTATTAACGCTTGACCATCCATCCAATGTTAAACTGCAATTTTGTACTTTTTCTACAAGATGTAGCCCTATTTGTTGGGCAGCAGTATCCAAAAGCTTCCCACGGATATCTTTGGCTGATTATGGTTTGTTCCGGGTCTTCATATCTAGATCGCCTCCTTGTTATCAAGTTCAGCTTCATTAAAAGGTACATTCACATCATAGAAAAACATTGATTCTCCCTTGTCAAGATTTCTTTTTTGCTCTTCAGTTGTCTTAAGCACATAATTACTGATTAAATGTTGCTTTCTGTTAGTGGATGAGGAAGTACTAGGTACTGGACTTGGACAGGCTGATGCACTAATGTTTGTGGAAGAGGGTCTACTTGATTCGGTAAAGGAAGGCTGTGCTGCTGCTAGCAGTTGGTGTTCCAGATATTCTTCACTTTCACTCTCCTGTACCTTNATTCGGTAAAGGAAGGCTGTGCTGCTGCTAGCAGTTGGTGTTCCAGATATTCTTCACTTTCACTCTCCTGTACCTTTTTGGCTGAAAATTTTTGTAGGTGAGTTCTTATCTTTTCTATTTTGCAACTTAGTCACTTCACATTGTTTACATTTACATTTTGAATCACCATCAATTTTTTTTTACTTCTCTCCATTCACTTGCCAACTTACTTCCACTGCCATGCGCTTTTAGTTTTTTTAATTTGATGTGTTCCTGGAATCTCAGATATTTTAAAATGTCTTTAATTCGCTTTTCAAAGTGTTGCTATTCACACACGCCACACTTGATATATTGATTGCAGACACAATACGAGTTTTAATTTACTTAATGGACTGTAAACTTTTTCCNCACACGCCACACTTGATATATTGATTGCAGACACAATACGAGTTTTAATTTACTTAATGGACTGTAAACTTTTTCCGGTTACAATGTAGCACCACTACACTTCCCATTCAGGCAATAATAATTCCTTGTAATAAACTGCATTATCCATTATATAGCAACACCAAAACTTTCAATATCAGTATAAACTCTTTTGACACTTCAGTAGAAAACAGTTTGTAAGTTACACATCACTGTATATCTATCCAGATAACTCGTGACTACTGCCAATCCAATCAGCTTCATTTGTGTATCTGGAAAGGGGAACTCCTTAGTATATACAACTCCACAGTCTGTCTGGTTCTTTAACCGGGAGAATCCCCTTCCGCAATGTAGAAGGGGACAGCCCCTTCTACATTGCTGATCAGTACAGATGACTCACTTATTTCCTGTTTATAGTGAGNGCAATGTAGAAGGGGACAGCCCCTTCTACATTGCTGATCAGTACAGATGACTCACTTATTTCCTGTTTATAGTGAGTCAAACTATTTACTGTGAATAAAATAAAAATTAACCAACATTTCTGAATATTTTACACACTAGCAAAAGTTTAAAAATTTTGAAAAAACTTATTTGGTGCATCAAATGGGTTATTTTTAAGTGAGCCCACCCAAAAAAACCGGGTGGGTTTTTTCGGGTAGGCCCACTTTGGCGAACCCTGGTTATCAGGCTTGGATACAATGGGAGGGTACTGCCACGACACGTCACCCATTATCTTTCCTCCACAAGGCTGTGTTGTGTCTCCTAACCNTGCGAGGATATATGATGGTTGGATTGCCTGTAGAAATCTTTTCTTGAAGTGGTGATGGTAAGGCTCCAGAACATCGGAAGACAGAAGGTCGAGCCATATTTCAACTGCCCCTGAAATACATATTGTTTCTTTCTGAAGCTTGCCTAGTGCATTTGCAACTACATGTAACTGTTTCTCAAGATACACTGCTTCGTGGTAAATTCCCAGGTTGTTTAAGAGTTTCATTGGGCAACTGTGGCATCACACAATCTTTCTCCAGAAGCCACCCATGTGCTTGACGAACTTTTTGAAAATACTTTTGCACTTCCACAATATTACCCATAACTATTTTAGGAGATATATCTTTCTCAACTAAATTCAAAAGATGTGCTGAACTTCCATAGTTAATTAGATCCGGATGTTTTTCTTTTAAAGTTTCCCACATTTTGACAAATTTATTCTCATTATCATTAACTACTGCAAAGCTACTGTTGTGTAAGTTTTCTTGGCATTCTGTGACCCTGCATCATAGACTTTAAGAAGGTAACTTTCTGTCCCTGTATGGATCGTGGCGGCTTGAATTGGGTCATTATTAACGCTTGACCATCCATCCAATGTTAAACTGCAATTTTGTACTTTTTCTACAAGATGTAGCCCTATTTGTTGGGCAGCAGTATCCAAAAGCTTCCCACGGATATCTTTGGCTGATTATGGTTTGTTCCGGGTCTTCATATCTAGATCGCCTCCTTGTTATCAAGTTCAGCTTCATTAAAAGGTACATTCACATCATAGAAAAACATTGATTCTCCCTTGCCAAGGTTTCTTTTTTGCTCTTCAGTTGTCTTAAGCACATAATTACTGATTAAATGTTGCTTTCTGTTAGTGGATGAGGAAGTACTAGGTACTGGACTTGGACAGGCTGATGCACTAATGTTTGTGGAAGAGGGTCTACTTTATTCGGTAAAGGAAGGCTGTGCTGCTGCTAGCAGTTGGTGTTCCAGATATTCTTCACTTTCACTCTCCTGTACCTTTTTGGCTGAAAATTTTTGTAGGTGAGTTCTTATCTTTTCTATTTTGCAACTTAGTCACTTCACATTGTTTACATTTACATTTTGAATCACCATCAATTTTTTTTTACTTCTCTCCATTCACTTGCCAACTTACTTCCACTGCCATGCGCTTTTAGTTTTTTTAATTTGATGTGTTCCTGGAATCTCAGATATTTTAAAATGTCTTTAATTCGCTTTTCAAAGTGTTGCTATTCACACACGCCACACTTGATATATTGATTGCAGACACAATACGAGTTTTAATTTACTTAATGGACTGTAAACTTTTTCCAGTTACAATGTAGCACCACTACACTTCCCATTCAGGCAATAATAATTCCTTGTAATAAACTGCATTATCCATTATATAGCAACACCAAAACTTTCAATATCAGTATAAACTCTTTTGACACTTCAGTAGAAAACAGTTTGTAAGTTACACATCACTGTGTATCTATCCAGATAACTCGTGACTACTGCCTATCCAATCAGCTTCATTTGTGTATCTGGAAAGGGGAACTCCTTAGTATATACAACTCCACAGTCTGTCTGGTTCTTTAACCGGGAGAATCCCCTTTAGCAATGTAGAAGGGGACAGCCCCTTCTACATTGCTGATCAGTACAGATGACTCACTTATTTCCTGTTTATAGTGAGTCAAACTATTTACTGTGAATAAAATAAAAATTAACCAACATTTCTGAATATTTTACACACTAGCAAAAGTTTAAAAATTTTGAAAAAACTTATTTGGTGCATCAAATGGGTTATTTTTAAGTGAGCCCACCCAAAAAAACCGGGTGGGTTTTTTCGGGTAGGCCCACTTTGGCGAACCCTGGTTATCAGGCTTGGATACAATGGGAGGGTACTGCCACGACACGTCACCCATTATCTTTCCNCCCCCCCTCCACTGGATGTGTAGGGCAGTGGTCAACAAACAGTGCTATCTTGCGGTTTCTGCAACACATGCGAGCATCAAACGCCCAAAACCACTTTGTGAAAACCACAGAAGTTACCCTTGCTTTTTGTTGTGATCTTAGTCACGAGGTAATAGGGTTATTCTTAAACTTCACTGCTTTTTCAATTTACCAATCACTAGTGGCTTCATTTTGTCTCTTCCATCCACATTGCAGTACAGCGGCACCATGAGGCGTTCTTTGCTTCACTTTGCACTCTTGCACGCATTTCCTTTGATTGCAAGCAATCTGGTTACAGGTTTTAAAACATGCCCGTGTCATCTGCATTATACACATCACGAAATTCGTAGCGCTTCACTTTGNATCTGGTTACAGGTTTTAAAACATGCCCGTGTCATCTGCATTATACACATCACGAAATTCGTAGCGCTTCACTTTGTTTGTGAGTGCATGCAGCCACTTGTCATCACTGCCAGGCAAACCAACCCACTTTCGCCCACTACCATATGGCTGGAAATATTGCATTGGTTTTTAAACCGGTCCAGCCTCCCTTGGAGCACTTGGAAGTTCTCGATGCCTAACTTCAGGTTGAACGTATTTACCATCTGTGTACATATTATCATTGGCCTGCTTACGGGCACGCCTTGTGCTTTCAGCTGGCTGAACCATTCCAGCACAGTCTGCTCAAAGTTCTCATAGGCTGCAGTTCTACCATCCTTCTGCACCACTTTCATGAGGGCAGCATTATTTTGTAGGATTCTATGCTAGGTTAACCGTGCCATGCCATGTGACCATGTTATTTCCATTTGTCTCTTGTATAATTTCATATTTTCGNTCTATGCTAGGTTAACCGTGCCATGCCATGTGACCATGTTATTTCCATTTGTCTCTTGTATAATTTCATATTTTCGCTGAGTGGTATGGCATGCCTCTTGCTCTTATTCCTCTTGTCAGAAACACAATCCAAAAAATGTTTCAGAAATCAAAGTTCCATTGAATTAGTGTAATGAGGTCATCAATAAATAGGAGTCTAAACAAATCNTCTATGCTAGGTTAACCGTGCCATGCCATGTGACCATGTTATTTCCATTTGTCTCTTGTATAATTTCATATTTTCACTGAGTGGTATGGCATGCCTCTTGCTCTTATTCCTCTTGTCAGAAACACAATCCAAAAAAATGTTTCAGAAATCAAAGTTCCATTGAATTAGTGTAATGAGGTCATCAATAAATAGGAGTCTAAACAAATCNAAAAAATGTTTCAGAAATCAAAGTTCCATTGAATTAGTGTAATGAGGTCATCAATAAATAGGAGTCTAAACAAATCCACCCAAAATCCAAATCGTAGTGGAAAAAAAGCGGAAAATATTAGTTATTACAGCAAGAGATGGTCAATACACATGTAACAACAAGCAAATTTCCTCACGAATAATAATGGGAACAACGTGGATGGGACAAGCAAGGAAGAAAAAGGAGAATAAAAGACAGAGGTTTTTTTTGCCACTTATTCTGCACATTAGTACTGACATTGGCTGGCGCAGCTGCTGCGGGGTAGGGCCTGGAGTGTACTGTGCTGTGCATGTATATCTCGGCAAACAAGTACAGTACAGAAAAGAGAACTGCGCCAGTGGAGGTTGTGCTGTTGAACAGCTGACAAGCCAATGACCTTGCTCGTCCACTGTGTGCTAGTGGTGATAAATTTTAATTAATTTTTGCTGGGTTTCTTTTATTTCCATTGTTTGATGCATCACATGAGAGTTGAGTCCGTATAACCCATATTGTTTTTAAATCTTACAGCTTGCAAACCGTGTTTTAATAGATCTTAGCTAAAATAAATTTGTTTTTAAAAAATTTTTACTAATTTATTTATATTTATTATGTTTCCTGAAAATCTGTCCTTACGAATGAGCTGTTGGTACAATCTGGGTACGTATGAGGTTTTTGAGTGTATAAACATTAAATGACAATTATTTTACAAAATAAAATTTTGTGAAAGCATTCTGGATAAGCTTTGGTTAAGGTAGTGCACTTGTCGAATATGTAGTGTGTAATTTAGTATTGATATTGGATGCATCACAGACAGCTACAGAAGCAAGTTGTAGCGGTTAATTGCCAAGTGAAATTAATAATTAAGGTTTTCTAAGGGTAGAGCTTTCAGCATGGGTGTAGCCAGTGATGTAGTGTGGTTGTGTGGTTGCTCTTGTTAGGTGCCATGAGTATGCACTGGAAGGAGTGTGCATGAGGTCTGGTGGTTGTGTTGGCAGCCGTGGCAGCCCAGCGATGGTCCTCCATGTGGCTATGGGTCATTCCACCAGCAGTACTGGCTGGATGGTCGGCTAATTGCTGTTGGTGTCATAGACATCCTGCCACGCTGTGTCTCTTCTGTGTATTTCTATTATGATCCAGAGCTGAGCCAGCTGTCACTGGGGACGTACGCCTCCCTCAGGTAATGCCTCTTCTGCATTGTCGCTAGATGATGATACTCTCATTGTATGGAATAGTTGAATGTAAATAAATGCATGTCATTGAAAGCATCCCATGAATTGAAATACACATCTGTAATAGTGACAGCAAAGTCAGTGTAACCACAAAAAATGTAATGGAAGAAATTCATATCTTAAAAAAGTAGTTTCCTAAATTATTTTCTTCATAGTTATATATTACTGCTAATTAGCTTGATTAATTTCACAATAACTTTATAGTTGGAAGTATTAAAATTGTAATTGCCAAATTTTAATTTTTTTTTTTTTAATGGAAACATGTTCAGTCATATACAAAATGCCATAGTTCTGAGAAAATGTGGAGTAAAACAAATTCATGGATAAAAAAACACTTGATGCCAATGTAAGTTATGTGATAACTTTTACACAATGTATTTCCTTAAAATTAGGGATGGGTCGGTTTGGTTCCAATTTATACCGGTTCGTGAGGTTTGACTCTNTACACAATGTATTTCCTTAAAATTAGGGATGGGTCGGTTTGGTTCCAATTTATACCGGTTCGTGAGGTTTGACTCTGAACCAGTTTTAGGTTAACAACAACTACTCGGTTCTCATTTCTACACAGCAGTAAATTTACTGCAAAACTCTGTCCTTACAAAAATAACTACCTCCTGTATAGCGCTCCCTTTTCCCTAAAAATAAAGTAAAAAAATTCTGGGGTGCCCACCATACATGAAAAAAAAATTAAGAATTCTCCAGGCCTTCATTGTTTCCCTTCTTTTTTTCCTTGTTTCTGTGTAAGGCAGAGAATAGCCTAGTCAAGGGGGCTGGAGAAGGGAAGAAGGGAATTTTTTTTTAGAGATGTGGCATTCCAACACAGCAAATAAAACCAGCAGGTCANTACACAATGTATTTCCTTAAAATTAGGGATGGGTCGGTTTGGTTCCAATTTATACCGGTTCGTGAGGTTTGACTCGGAACCAGTTTTAGGTTAACAACAACTACTCTGTTCTCATTTCTACACAGCAGTAAATTTACTGCAAAACTCTGTCCTTACAAAAATAACTACCTCTTGTATAGCGCTCCCTTTTCCCTAAAAATAAAGTAAAAAAATTCTGGGGTGCCCACTATACATGAAAAAAAAAATTAAGAATTCTCTAGGCCTTCTTTGTTTCCCTTCTTTTTTTCCTTGTTTCCATGTAAGGCAGAGAATAGCCTAGTCAAGAGGGCTGGAGAAGGGAAGAAGGGAATTTTTTTTTAGAGATGTGGCATTCCAACACAGCAAATAAAACCAGCAGGTCACTGCATAAAAGAAACAAAAAGAAAAAGGAAGCCAGCTGGTAAAAGAAGCAAAAAGAAAAAGGAAGCAGGTC
>NQII01001816.1:85989-117810 GCA_002778355.1 Clitarchus hookeri
TAATTTGTTATATATTTACTAACCTTAAATAAATTTAATAAAAGTTTATCTGTATATATTAAATTTTATCTTCACACTTCGTTATAGTTCTATTCTTCGGTAGGTTAAATAAAACATTTAATGAATTCTACCTGCATTGGTTGATTGAAGTTGCAAGCAAAATGTAAGTATTCAAAATGGAACAGATATTTAAATTGTAGAATCGGTACCGGAACCGGAACCGACAATTTTTCGTTATTCGACCCATCCCTACTTAAAATCTATCAATGTTTTCACATGTAGCCTTCTAACTCATAAATTTTAAATGGCTTATCTTTATCGCAGCCATAGTTCCTCTACATGGAAAAGCATTCATATTCAAAGCACAAGCACTATTCATTTTGCGCTATTAAGCCCCAAAACTTGTAGGTTTAGGGCCGTAATAATTCTCGATTGGTGGTGTACACTCCTGTTATAGACTATTCATGGTAATGTGAGCTCTTTTGAAATCAACCTTTGGATAAAATCACTGCCTGTATCTGCACAGACTAAAATACAAGTGGCAAAATTGGCATTTGTTCATTAAAAATAATAATTTTTTAATTTGTCGACAGTGAATTAATTAAGCTGATTTTATGCACCTTAGAGAGAGAATCTGCATATTAACAACATTACGTTCCTAAAAATTTTACATTTGCACTAGACTGCTGCTCAAATAAAGTGAGAGGATCCACAGCAATGCAAATGTTACATGTGGTGGAATGATACAAAATGAGAGAAGAATTAGATGTTAAGCAGTGCTTTCTAAAGTGCTCACTTTACATTGAACAGCTTATACCACTGCGTCCAGCCTGATTCGCGGAGGCTGACAACGTGGCTACTCTTAAACTCTTCCAGCCGGCCAAACGCTTCTCGATTGTGCCATCAGGGCATGCTGCGTGTTCACTGAACTTGGCTCTGTGGCTCGCACTACCCGCACTGTTACTTAGGTCTTGCAGCTATGAATGATGGAGGGACACGTATGGTCCCTAGTGGCAGCTGCATCTACAGCTACATTGCATTCACTGCAATGCAGAGTACGTTGGTCTTACCACCAACACTCTCAGACAGAGAATGAATGGCCATAGAGCAGACACCAAACAAGCCATGGCTGGGGCAAATGTAAATTTGCAAGAGAAGACAGTAGCAGGACGTGCAGCATCTCGCAACCAGAGTGGTTAGAACCCTACCTTCTTCTAATAATAGTNACTTTGTCTCCTGCTACACAACCAGAGTGGTTAGGACCCTACCTTCTTCTAATAATAGTGCAGAACTGTGACACTGGAAACTTGCCCACCAAAGTGGCAATATTTTAGCTAAACCACTTGGTATAACTGCCATGTCACATTTTTTTCCAATAAATGAGACTTCAACTTCGGCGTCAGATGTTCCAGAAGCTGTCTAGCACAAGCAGTGACCTCTGTCGTTGCATTCCACCGGGTCGTCGGTTCCACACAGCAGAAAGCCACCCATTCTTGTTAACACGCACAAAAGTCCCCGGCAGAAACTTGTCACTTGGTAGAGTTTTTCTCTTGGATACTACGAACGGTGGTAGCGTACAGCCATCGGTAGTTATCATCAGAATTACTGTGCATCTTTACTTTCCTGCTCCCAATGTACGTATGCTCACACTACGTTCACCAACGGGTTTCAAGGTGGTGATTTCAGGCATGTCAAGCCATACTGGCATTAAGTCAGCAGTGCCTATTTGTGACAAAAGGTACTGTAGTTATTTTTTTTTTCTCGCAAATTGATTACATATTTTTGAAATACCGTAATTTTTTCCTGATATTCTTCAGGTAGCTTTTGAGCCACTGTAGTACATCTTCGCAAAGTAAATCTTTTCTTTTCATGAAGCTACGAACCCAGCCATAACTGCCCTTGAACTCTGCCACAGGTATTTCCAGTCTCCTGGCAATCTTATTTGTTTCCATTTGAACCATTTTGTTGGAAACTGCATACCCAGCTTTGCAAAGTTTAATAATATTTTGCGTAAATTTCATCTTCTAGTAACGAATACTTGCACTCTTTCCCACGAAAAGCTTGTTTTTCTTTCGGCGTGGATTTCAATTTTTCTTCTTGTTAGCGCCATGACCGGACACTTTTGAGTCTGAGTCAATATCAAAATGTTTGGCAGTTCTTTTTTATTTTTGTTATTATTATTATGTTCTGAAGCATGCTTCAGCTAAAATTCAGCTGTGAAACTGCAACGTTTCTTCTCCATTGTTGCACCACCTGTACCAGTAAAACAAACTTAGGCACAACTGCTCATTGGGTACAACCACATGGTAAGGCAACAGCACAGAAACTACTGTACGCACTGTGCGCCTATAAGGTGGCAGCTTGTCCGCTCAAGCGCACATACGCACAAGTCAGTGTTTAAGGCCAGCGCACAGCTGGTGGCCATGCGGAACCTAAGACGGCCAGCTTGTAAACACATTGAACTTGCGTGGCCTAGTTGTCATCTAGTACTTCGAGTTGTTGTTTGAAGTAATAAATAAAGGGTGGGGTTGTACATGGAATATTAATTTTTTTAATGAATTTTCCAGTTATAAATTGGGAAGGGGGCTGTACACTAGTAAATACGGTTATAAAATTTTAACTCTGCATTCTGTATTAATGGACCACAATGGCGATAATTTTGCACTCAATATGTAAGCTATACATACATTAATAAAATCATACCCTCCATATAGATGCACAAATTAAGTCAACAGGCACATACATGCAAAACCATCACACACATATTTCTAAAATTTCATTTTTTAAATTTTGTTGATAACATAGCACAGCTGAGGAACCATCTATCCATAAGAATAATGTTACAATGTATTACTAAGCTTATTTTAAGAATGAAAGAAAAAACTAAGACTGTGAATGACACACAGTGGACAACAGTGACACAGATGCATTCAAAATAAAATAAAGGAGTAAATATTCTGAATGCTGACCATTACAACAGTAACAAAACAATTTTCTCTAATAAAATACAAATGTGGTACATATCACAAATATTTGGTACAAGTAATGCTCATCTCACTACAATAACCAATTTCACATCATAATATGATAAACAATTGATACAAAAATTACTGCACAAGTAAACAACTACAGTGAAACCTCGTTGTTGCGTTCCCGTTTATGTCGGTTTCCCGTATGTCGATTTTTTTGGATGGTCCCAACAAATATCCTATATAAAAAATCTTAAAAAAACCTGCATGCTACGCCCTTAAATAATAAATTTACCCGCATCCATCGATCAGATATTCTGTCCGAAAACCAAGATATACTCGGAACTATTGTTTATCTGTGAAAAAACTATCTTAAAACTGGTACTACCAAAATTCAGTAGCGCCAAGAGCAGGTAAACAGACACTCCCTAACCTCAAATGCTAGTATACACAACTAGTTGTCGTGAAACGTTGCAATTGTTAACAACCACGTAATTTATTTTTGATAATTCATTCACTATTTGTTTTAAATTACTCATGTCGAAAAACAGGTATAACATAATAATTGCTGGCATTTCTTGGTTTCAAGACAGCATACGAATATTCGCGCAAATAAAACACGCATGTTTATTGGACGTGGTACGAACCAGAACCAAACATTCCTAATGGCGGAACGGATTTGAACTTTACTCTCGTTCCACAATGGAAACGTAATAATTTTTAGGTCGGTACAGTAAATAACCATGTAAATTACAAGCATTAAAGGGGAACAGTATGTTTTCACGGATTAATTCTGTTAAGGTAAAATTACGCCAGTAACTTTTTTTAAGAGTATTGCAGTGATATCAACTGTCACACAAGATGGCAAGTGTTGTCAACTAGGCAGACGCAATTATTTTGGCGAAATTTAAAAACATTTAGCGGACACCTGAATTTTTAGCGGAGTAAAATATTATTTAAAAAATCGGATTTTTACATGTCAAACTCAAAAAACTGTGTTAAATTTGCCTCCAAAGAAGAGTAAAAAATATAAAATGCAGTATTATTATGATGAAACTACGTATTTTATTTCTGTACTTAAATTTTAACAATGTTTAGCACGTTTCTATATTAAATCATTTATTTTAATAAATTTTGTTTAATTTTTGCCATTTTTTTTTACATTTGACAGCAATTTAGTGAATTTTATGTAAACATTTGGCGGATTTTCGAAATTAAGTGCATTTCAATATTTTATAATACAATACTTATATTGAATGATTGAGATAAGTTTTTTTCATCCAGTATTTAAGATATGCCCACTGTTCATTACAGGCAACAAACTCAGTATACCCAAGAATGAAAATAAATTTTTTTTTTTAGGTTAGGTTTTGCTTTTTGAGGAGAGTGGTCCACATGTTGAGTTTTCCCGCATGCTGAGTTTTTTTCAGTAGGTCCCATGAAAAACGAATAATAGAGGTTTCACTGTACATCCAATTAAGAACTCAATAACAAATGGAAATAAATAAGTGTGCTCACAAGCCATTTACATTTAAATTATCAAAAGTCTTCATATAAATAATTTTAAGTATGTGAAAATGTAAATTTGGTTAGTAAAATGTAGCATTTAGAAATATATACTGAAAAAAAAACAGCAAGTATAGCCAAACAGCCACCCTCTTAATATCTGCATAAATGAAAAGCACAGTGAATCCTCATGTGGGGCTGTTGCATGTTTCACAAGCGAATTGTAACAAACACTGATGCAACATCTATCATTGAACGATAAACAATTTGGAGTGGTGCAAAACAACCATTCACCTCCATGTTTGTTGCACGACTAGTTGGCGATGGCCTCTTGCAGAAAAAACAGTTGCACCAACTCTTGAAATGGCAGCACAAATGCTGCCAACCCATATTGTCATGTAGGCGAGAAATTTAAATATGCCCACGGTATTGAGATTGTTGCCAAGTTTTTTATGTCACTATATACATTGTTTACACTAACTATAGTACTCGTTCAAAGTCCAAACATTTAGTCTGCCGTGAAATAACCAAGTTCAAGTTATTTCAACACCTCACACACAGGAGACTGAGCTTCACTGCAGGCCATTTAGCTGTCCCTGACTGAGTATGCACTGTGGCCACCCGAGGAAGCCCATCATCACCAGGCTGGAATGTGATGATGCGCCCAAGTTGCCACTGCAGTAGAGGGACTCGGTCGTCTTTCACCAAGACTGATCAACAGCAAGGTGTGTCCCTGGTGTATTCCATTTGGTCTGCTGTTACAGTATGTGAAGATAATCTCTGCTCCAGCCGCACCAGAAATCTCAGGGGATTTGCTGTACCAACAATTAACACTTGAGTTGGGGCATGGGCGTATCACAAAGATTTTGCTACGGGACAGCAACCAGGGGTTCCATTGTTAAAAAGTACCCTGGGTAGGGTAGAGACACTCAAGTTATTGGGTTCGGAGCTCAGGGGATACAGCGGCCTGCAGTTAAAAACTGCGTCCACCTGAACCCGGACAGAGTAGAGCTCTTCAAAATTCAACACCTGGTCATGACGACTTTCCTCAAGTGAATCTTGACTGACTTAACTTCAGCTTACCGGAGGCCACCAATGTAGGGGGGCAGCAGGCGGGATGAAATGCCACACAATACCACAGAAGGAGAAAGTATTGGCAACTGCTATTTGGTGAGATGAGGAAGCAAAGCAGCTGTTGCAATTCCTTGAGTTGGTTGTTTTGGACCCCTCAAAATTGGTGCCGCAATTACTGTAAATATCAGACAAGGGACCTCTCTGACCTACAAACCGCTTCTATGCAGTCAGAAAAGCATCAGTGGACAGGTCTGAAGCCAACTTTAAATGGACTGCTTTGGTTAGCACAACAAACAAACAAACAAGCAAACAAACACAAATAGGCTTTTTGCCGAGGAGCCTTGCGCAAGCAGCTGGATTTGATTGTGAAAGGTCCTGTGTAATCAACTCCAGACTTTAAGAACGGTTTGACCTGTTGGGCTGACAGGGTGCCCATTATAGGTTGACATACGGAAGGCTTGGCTCGAAAACACTTGATGCAGTGGCACAAACAATGTGAAATGGCATGTTTATCACCTAATAGCCAATATTGCTCTCGAAGTATTCCCTGCAATGCTTGCAGTCCAGGGTGACAGTTTTGTATGTGGTAGTGGTGAATGATTAGGTCAGTCAATCAATGCTTCTTGGGGAGCAGAACAGGATGTTTTTGATGAAACTGTGGCTTGGACTGATGCAACCTACCACCAACTCTGATCAACCCTGAACTATCGATGAAAGGGGCCTGCTTCCGAATTTATGGAGAGGTGTGCAAGCCCTTCTGAAAAGCATACAAATCATCCTTGAAGACAACTGACTGGACATGGCGAAGAGACAGTTGCATTGCCTTATCCAACTCTGCAAATCTTAAGTTTCCAGCCAAACGAGACACCTGTATAGTCCTAGTGTTATGGCTGAAACAAAATTGATTGGCAATCCCATACAAAAGTTTGGGCAAGGTACTAAAACGAGTTATCAGAGCTGTTAGGTCATTTGACTGAATGACTACCAGTGTATGAACCTTTTGCTCTTGAAGCACAGATGGATAGCAGGGCCCAACGGTTGGCTGACTGGATGGCCACAGCTCAACAGGCCTTTTCAACCAGGGTGGTTCTGATCACCACAAAGGATGAGAAATCAGTTGCGGAGGAAGTAGGCCCCGTGAAGTACAGTCGGCAGGGTTGTCCTCAGACCTGACATGTTTCCAACATTCTTCGGAGATGAGGGGTTGGATCTCACTCATGCGGTTAGCAACAAATGTTTTGAGTTGGTGAGGTGGTGATTTCAACCATGCAAGCACCACCTGCGAGTCAGTCCAGGCCACTATTGAGGATGGAGTACTCTGTGTACAGTTCAGTCACATGCTGAAGAAGACGGGCTAGTAACAAAGCACCACAAAGTTCAAGATGAGGCAGACACACAACTTTTAACTGGGGCCCCTTTTGATTTGGCAGCTGTTAAGTGGATTGTGACCTCTGTCCCCAGTGCACTCACACGCAAATATATGGCAGCAGCATATCATATTTGTGAGCTCTCAGAAAATGCATGAAACTGGTATGAATAACCTGGGGATCCTTGAAAACAGTCTAGTAAAGGCGGAAAATCATCCCAGTCAATGTGTTTCAACCAGAGTTTTTGGATTAAATGTTTCACTAATAAAAGAAGTGGAGTGAGCCAATCCAGCGAGTCAAAGATAAGAGCGACTGCAGAGAGAATGTTATGCTTAGTGGCAGGTTTTGAACAAATTTGAGACTTATATGAGAAAGTATCTGTGCTGGGATTCCATTCTAATCCCAGAACTTTCACAGCTTGACTTCCACGATTATCCAAAGGTTGTGACTGGGGAATCTACATATTCAGCAGGCAACCAATCTGAAAGATTACTGACAATTTTTTGCAACTTTGAAGTTTCCCTTAGCAAGTAAGGCAACACAATACAGCTGAATTTCCAGGGCAGATTCAACTGAATGGAAACCTGTGACTACATCGTTAACATAAACATCAGTTTTCAAGANCGATTATCCAAAGGTTGTGACTGGGGAATCTACATATTCAGCAGGCAACCAATCTGAAAGATTACTGACAATTTTTTGCAACTTTGAAGTTTCCCTTAGCAAGTAAGGCAGCTGAATTTCCAGGGCAGATTCAACTGAATGGAAACCTGTGACTACATCGTTAACATAAACATCAGTTTTCAAGACCTTGCCAACGGAAAATCCCCTCTCATCGTCGGCTAACTATTGCAAAGTGTGAAGGGCTTGGTAAGGTGCTGTAGCAACCCCGTACGTCACAGTTTTCAATCTGAAATCTTGATTGAGACCATTGTGATAAAACTGCCACACAGTACGTTTGAAATCCCAATCTTGACCGTGCATCTGAATCTCGCAATACATTTGTCTGATATCTGCTGTGAACACAAACTTTTGTAGTCTGAAGGACAAAAGGTTACTAACAATGTCTTTCTGAAGTTAAGAGACCTGTCAATAGGACATCGTTGAGTGAGTTACCCACTGATCCCTTCAAAGATACATCAAACACTACCCTAAGCTTCGTGGTGGAGCTGTCTGGTTTGACCATACAGTGATGCTGCAAATATACACTGTCGAGGCTGTGGTAACTTGGGTTGGTGGAATTTATTCCATATGTCCAGTATCTAAATAATTCTGCATGAAATGAGAATAAGATTGTTTCAATTGAGGGTCCTTTTGCAAACGAGCTTCTACACGAAGAAGACGATTGACAGCTTGTGGTCTGCTTACCCTGAATGTGGGTGTTGAACGAAAGGGCAATGACACAGTGTACCTGCTGCCTGTACTGTCCCTGGAATGCGTTTGCACAAAATGATTCTCACATTGAATGTCCTCCTTGGACAAATGTTTTTCTTGGAAGAAATTCCTCGTATCTCGCAGAAATGGTTCATGATTTCGGGCAACAATGAGATAGTGAGTAGAGAAACACAAAATGACTCGCCAGCAGGAGAACACCTTTGCTTAGCAAGCCCCATCATAATCCAACTCAAGACAGACTCCATAGCTGTCTGATTTTAATCACGAACTACCTTTTAGAAGACGGGGGAATAGGTCAGCCCTGATTAGCATATCAATTGGACCAGGTATGTCAAATGTTGGGTGAGCTAATGGGAGGTTGGCCACAGCCTTGCACACTTCCTGAGAGAACTGTACACTTGGCAACTGATTTGTTATCCTTGGGAGAAGAAACGCAGCTGTAGCAAAGTGAAGATCCCCTTCACGAGGAGCAATGACAATTGAAGTGTAATACTTGGCAACATTTACAGGTGTGTTCGATAGCTCCTGCACTGCCAGTTTGGTCCTGGTATTAGGTAATGCCAATTTCTGAAGACATTGTTCAGTGATGAAGCTGGCCTGGCTAGCTGTATTCAAGAGGACATGAACACCAACACGAACTCCAGAGACATTGAAGACATGGCTCTGAGCTGTTGACAACANGCTGTATTCAAGAGGACATGAACACCAACACGAACTCCAGAGACATTGAAGACATGGCTCTGAGCTGTTGACAACTAAACTGATTTTAATGCCAAACTTGTGACAGGAGTAACAGCAGACACAATAGGGCTTGTTTCGGTATTTTGTGGGGTGGAACTAGCATCCGCATCTTCAGGCTTCTGAGTATTACTAAGCCTTTCAAAGTGCAGCAATGAATGATGTCCAGAACCACAAACTCTGCAAGTGGACTGTGATGGACACTTTTTGATTGATGGGAGTCTCCAAGACAATTGAAGCATAGCTTGTGCTCCTTGGCTACCTTATAACGATCTTCTGGAGGGTGATCAACAAACTGTAGACATTTTTACATGCTGTGAAGGCGTTTGCACAAGCAGCACACTACCGGTGAACCTACCAAACACTTGGATGTTTGCCTGCATCTACCAATCCACTTGGTCGATCACTAGACTTGGATTTTAATAAAGAAGATGCACTGATACTTTTGGGCTTAGATCCACCTACAATGCCTTTCCAGAAAGGCCTAAAATTCACTTAATATGGGAAAGTCATTGGNGCTGTATTCAAGAGGACATGAACACCAACACGAACTCCAGAGACATTGAAGACATGGCTCTGAGCTGTTGACAACAAAACTGATTTTAATGCCAAACTTGTGACAGGAGTAACAGCAGACACAATAGGGCTTGTTTCAGTATTTTGTGGGGTGGAACTAGCATCCGCATCTTCAGGCTTCTGAGTATTACTAAGCCTTTCAAAGTGCAGCAATGAATGATGTCCAGAACCACAAACTCTGCAAGTGGACTGTGATGGGCACTTTTTGATTGATGGGAGTCTCCAAGACAATTGAAGCATAGCTTGTGCTCCTTAGCTACCTTATAACGATCTTCTGGAGGGTGATCAACAAACTGTAGACATTTTTACATGCTGTGAAGGCCTTTGCACAAGCAGCACACTACCGGTGAACCTACCAAACACTTGGATGTTTGCCTGCATCTACCAATCCACTTGGTCGATGACTAGACTTGGATTTTAATAAAGAAGATGCACTGCTACTTTTGGGCTTAGATCCACCTACAATGCCTTTCCAGAAAGGCCTAAAATTCACTTAATATGGGAAAGTCATTGGACAAGGTAATTTCCCACTGAGTCTGTAGGGCAGGATCCAGATGTCTTGAAACAATATGGAGGTGTATTTGGTCCCACTGAGTGACAGGAGCTGACACATTCTCTGTGATAACTGTGAGTAGCTTGCACAAGGACTGAGGAGACTCAACAGTGGCCGCAGGTGCCTGCAGTAGAACATTGACATGCATGCTCACGATAAGGCGTTTGTTTTCATAGTGACTTTATCAAATCCCAAGCCACAGTAAAATTTGAGGCAGACAGAGTAATGACTGGATCATCCCTAGAGGCTCACCCTGAAGAGATGTTCTCAGATACGCCAACTGTTCTACTGATGGATATCAGTGTTGTTAATAACAAGGGTAGAAAACAAGTTTGAAAAGTTGGATTATTGTTTAGGATCCCCATCAAAACTAGATAGAGAAATTTTTGGTAGAGCCACACGTGACTTTCCACCCCCCTGACTGTTGACGATTCCATTGTTTCCTTGTCCTTAGTAAGAGAATTTATGAGTCATAATATCAAAATATTTGTCTTTGAAATTCGCCATACATGCGGTATGGGCCTAAAAATCAAAATCTTTATCAGCCTCAGCTGCCGCATCAACAGTGACGTAATCAGCATCAAAATGGTCGCATAGTTTTGGGAGATCCTGCGCTGTCGTCAAGAACAATGCTCNGATACGCCAACTGTTCTACTGATGGATATCAGTGTTGTTAATAACAAGGGTAGAAAACAAGTTTGAAAAGTTGGACTATTGTTTAGGATCCCCATCAAAACTAGATAGAGAAATTTTTGGTAGAGCCACACGTGACTTTCCACCCCCCTGTCTGTTGACGATTCCATTGTTTCCTTGTCCTTAGTAAGAGAATTTATGAGTCATAATATCAAAATATTTGTCTTTGAAATTCGCCATACATGCGGTATGGGCTTAAAAATCAAAATCTTTATCAGCCTCAGCTGCCGCCTCAACAGTGACGTAATCAGCATCAAAATGGTCGCATAGTTTTGGGAGATCCTGCGCTGTCGTCAAGAACAATGCTCNTCAACAGTGACGTAATCAGCATCAAAATGGTCGCATAGTTTTGGGAGATCCTGCGCTGTCGTCAAGAACAATGCTCGCTTGGTCTCGTCCGAAGACTCAGACTGAGCAAGATTACTTGCTCGCTCGATGCAACTTTTTATTAGGCGAAGTCACACCAGTGCTGAACGTATGTCTGCCATTTATACGTTTTACGAAAACACGACCTAAGTTCGTAATAACCAATGATACCCAACAACCTAACCTCAAAATGACACACATATAACCTAACCTCAACACGCACACAAAATGTGATAGCAAAATAGGCGAAACAAGACAAAGAAAACAGCAACTAGATATAGGAAAATCAAAATAAATCAGCAATTCCAATGATGACACTACTCACGAACATGTAGAAACTTGTAATCTTCGTTGAGCAACTTATCCAAAGGCGTGCCATGACAAAAATGTGCAGAACGCGAAGATGTAACACGCTTGCCGAAATCACCAAAAAACTACAACACACAAGTGCAGAAGCAAAGAAATGTTGTGTGCACTAGCCACAAACTAACTACTTTCATGCATAAATCCAAACGAAAACATGTGTTGCACACGTGCCAAAATGAAAAAACTAACTTTCACAAAACACGTGCAATCAAATACCGGAGCATATCCAACCCGGAGGCTCGTAAATGTTGTATGTTTGACAAGCAAACTGTAAGAAGCACTGATGCAACATCCATCATTAAACGATAAACAATTTGGAGTGGTGCAGAACACAAACACTCACCTCCATGTTTTTTGCACAACTAGTTCGTGATGGCCATTTCCGGCAAAAACAGTTGCACCAAATCTTGAAATGGCAACACCAATGCTGCCAACCCATGTTGTCATATAGGCAAGAAATTTAAATATGGTCATGGTATCGGAATTGTTACCAAGTCTTTTATGTCACTGTATACATTATTTACACTGACTATTGTCCTCGTTCCAAGTCCAAACAGGGGCACTGGAAAGTTAAATGACCAGACCGTATCATGAAGGCCTAAGTAAACTCAAAACCATTCTCCACTCTGGATACAAAATTCTGGCTTCCTCACCACAAACANGTATCATGAAGGCCTAAGTAAACTCAAAACCATTCTCCACTCTGGATACAAAATTCTGGCTTCCTCACCACAAACCCAATACATACTCTAAACCACCCAGATTAGTCTTCAAACAGTTACCTAACCTCCGCAACAAACTGGTTTGTCTGAAGCTGCAGCCCACCACAAATGCCAACCATACTATGGCCCCCAGAGGATCCCATCCTGCCAATAGTCCACGATGTGGCTCCTGTGCCATCCACCAACCCTCAGCTTCTTTCAATAGCAGACTCACTAGCCATACATACTTCATCCAAGGCAACTATAACTCTGCAACAGAAAATCTGATTTATCAGCAACAGTGCCAACACTATAATGTAGAATACATTGGCCTCACCACCAACATACTCAGGCAGAGAACAAATGGCCACAGAGCAGACACTTAACAAGTCATAGGTGGTTACACCCACAACCTGCAAGACGAACCAGTTGCAGCTTATGCAGCATCACACAACAAAGATTTTGATTTCTGCTACAGCACCAGAGTTGTGAGAGCCCTACCACCTTCAAGCAATAGCTCAGAACTCACTGGGAATTAACTTATAAATTACTAACAAAAGCCAGGCAGCCCCTGGGCCTCAACATAACATAATCACATCTTCAAACCATACTCATCAGCTATAATGGCAATTTTCAATTTTCGCGCCGCACCTAAGTTTGCCACCTGGCCGCTAGGTTTACTACCAACAGCGCTCGTCCATATAGCAGTGTCCTACAACTATCCACCTGATGAAGCTGACCCAGACCAGTGAAACGTCACGATCGTGAAAAATGTGTTGTCCTTCTTTGTGTGTGCACCTGCTGACAAGCAATAGACTGTGAGTACTTGAATTTCTGTCCTTTTGTATAATTTTGGTATTCTAGCGGCCTACTTGTAACCTTAAAAAATGATTTTAACATAATGTACGTGGCACTCAAACACAACAGAACCATAATAAACATATTTTAAACAAAACAAAAGTTGTGAAATACTTTCACACTAGCAGCAGCATAAACTGAAAAAAAAAAAAATTATTTAAAAAAATGTTTTTTCAACAACTCACATAAAATTGAGATTAAATTAGCCGGAACATACAGTTTGTTTCGTCTCATGCTGATTAATTTTTGGAGGTTGGGATTAAGATTTAAAGACAATTTATTTCTTTACTTGCATGGAATATACTGTGCACCAAATTTTCATTAATCATTCTCACTCCTAAACAGATAGCTCAGCCTATGTCATACGAAATTTGGTTCATATGTCTAAAATTATTATTCAAATTCCAAAACTGATAATGATTATCTCCATAATGTTTTATTTGTTGTAATGTAAAATAATCAATTCTGTTAGTGGGGTTATTATTTTTGGAATTTGTCAGTTAACATACTGACTAAAAATAATGAATTAACAGTTACGTCACTATCCTGTATGTGCAGTCCCATGTTCAACGACAAATTACTTGCAGCACTTACGGTCTTTGTTAACAGTTGGCGTAAATTGCATGACACAGTTATGTTACAGTTTTCAGAAAAAAATCAAATAGTTTTTCAAAACCAGTCCACGGCACAAGTAGTTTATTTTTGTTTACTTCCATTAAGCGCACGCAATTTCACACCCGCCTGCATGAATAAAAAGGGGGAAGCTGGCATATACAACTCACAAACTGTAAACAAGTCAGAGCTGCCAAACTAACAGAATTGCATTTTTCTCTCACATTACGAACATGGCTATGTTCTTAGCTGTTACAATAAATATGTTAGATTCAATTTTTTAAATTTTGTAAGAGTTTTTATTTGTGAACCTAAATAGGAATGCAAATTATAATTATTGTTCCAGTTCATAAGGACTGAAGTTCCGAACTTCGTTAATTTGGCAAACAATTAACTTATTTCACAATTGTACCAAACAAAAAGGAAGAAAATAAAGTGAACATGTTCTTTCCAAGCTCTGGGACAGCCATGGCACAAAAGTGTATATATTGAATAATGTTAAAAAATAAATATCAATGAATTTTTTTTTTTATATATATATTTCCTGCCATAAAATAATTTTGACTCAAAATTAATTAATATAACATTCAGGCCTACTNTGTGGAAGTGCGGTGAAGGTCATCGTGTTGTATGTTGTATGTTACAGCAGGAGGGTAGGTTCTTTCCTCCACTCTCCCCCCTTCCCTCCTTATCCAAGATGTAGTTTACAACACGACCGTGTTACTTGGAAACCAGACACATGCATTCCACTGAATGGTGATTGTGTTTTGTTACCAATACTTGTCGCTGGCTGTTGTCGCTACCTTTTGTTGAAAGGCTGAAATTACAGGAGAATCATTAAGTTTGTCTCTAATGTCTGCCAAAAGGTGCAGNGTTGAAAGGCTGAAATTACAGGAGAATCATTAAGTTTGTCTCTAATGTCTGCCAAAAGGTGCAGCACTTACCAAATCTACCTGCTGGCTGTCATGGAAACTATCACCTTGAGCTTTGTTTCAATAAATTGTAAGAACATGTTCATTAAAACACATTTCATTATCTGAAGAGCAAACATCACCTTTAGACAACCCTTTTACTTGCTATACAACATATTAGCAACCAAAGTTAGGTTCCTCGATCTTGCAGAAATGTCTACATTTTGCATAATATCTTGAAAATGGTGCATCGTAGAAAAAAAAGTACAGGATTTCTGTGGATAAATTATTTTTAAACAATGAAAGTCTCTCTAAAATTTTCAGACTGTTTAGACTTTATTTGCATNGCACTTACCAAATCTACCTGCTGGCTGTCATGGAAACTATCACCTTGAGCTTTGTTTCAATAAATTGTAAGAACAAAACACATTTCATTATCTGAAGAGCAAGCATCACCTTTAGACAACCCTTTTACTTGCTATACAACATATAGCAACCAAAGTTAGGTTCCTCGATCTTGCAGAAATGTCTACATTTTGCATAATATCTTGAAAATGGTGCATCGTAGAAAAAAAAGTACACGATTTCTGTGGATAAATTATTTTTAAACAATGAAAGTCTCTCTAAAATTTTCAGACTGTTTAGACTTTATTTGCATNGATTTCTGTGGATAAATTATTTTTAAACAATGAAAGTCTCTCTAAAATTTTCAGACTGTTTAGACTTTATTTGCATATAACTACTTCACATCAAATTTTTCTGTGTTCAGTTTTTAAGACTTCAAAGTTTTATAGCCTACAATTAATGTTATTTTTATATCTCTGTGCACTAGCAAGCCTTTCTGGTCATTATGCTTCACTAATTAGTTAAACACGTGATAATTTATTCAAGTCGTATTTCACGTCATTATCAATGCAGCGATACAGATGCACGCGCGGTCAACGAGGAAGAATTACTGATCGGACGTTGTTTATTCGGCTGGGCTTCAAAATTTTGGATGCTTACAGCAAAGCATTTGAGTATTAGTACAGAACAGTAAAGGGCTGCCATAGCCCTTGAACTCGAGAGAAAACACTTGGGTTGTGCAAAATCCCGAACTTAAGAAAATTCTCAAAAAAAAAAATGTAAATCTTTTCTAGTAAAAAAATTGTGTTTATATTTTATATGTATGCCAACAGATAATTATTTTGTTATAGAAGGTGCATTCATGGAAGAATACCCTCACCATGACACTATATTTCATCTTCAAATGACGACATTCACATCTATTTAACAAAAAAAACTTATTTAAGCACAAAGCAAGCTTGATGATAAAATTTTACAATTGCCTGCAGATGCATGTTATCCTGCCGTATTGCGCATGAGATAAAATTAAAATAATGTGCAGTTAACCAGTTATTAATTTAGGTTTGAATAAAACATAGCGTTATGAAAAATGACAAAAGTAATTGAAACACAGGTTAGGTCTACTGCTTACACCTAATCTACAACACGTCGCAAGCCGATAAGACATAGTTAAATTTATTTAACATCGTAATATTAATCTAAAAAATATTTTAAAGTTGAAAAATAAAAAAACAATAGGCAAGTCACCTACCCGAGTTTTTATGTAACATCAGTAAATATTTCATTCTACGAAAACAAAACAAACGAGCGCCATGGCAGGTATTTCTTACCGTTACTGCGCATGCGCTGTAAAAAAAGTGTCGTGAGTAAATATTATTATTATTAAAAACGGAACGGAACATTGGGTTTTCATTGTATCTAAACCAAANAAGTGTCGTGAGTAAATATTATTATTATTAAAAACGGAACGGAACATTGGGTTTTCATTGTATCTAAACCAAATCTGACATACAACAATCTAAAATTTTTGAGGATAAAGCATATTTCAGCATAAATTTGGGATTTGCACATACGCACATTCTGTTCCTTGTACACATTTGGCAAGTTGCGATGCCCACCATCTGTCCTGAAATGTACACAAAACGACAAATGTTACAAACATCTGCTGACTGGCAGTTCGCTAGTAGCACGTAAATTACAGAGTTGTAAGAAAGTAATTTTTGTAGGTTAATACCAAGGCAACCTATTTACGGTTTATACTGTATATATCTTGTGGATTGGCACTTACTGTACCAAAATAAACTTATAAAGTGTTACAGGCGNCTATTTACGGTTTATACTGTATATATCTTGTGGATTGGCACTTACTGTACCAAAATAAACTTATAAAGTGTTACAGATGGCAATAAACTACTTAAGTGTCCAGCGATTACGTGACTATCATACAGAAATAAACTTTGTTTCCTGAGGCATGGAAAATGCTGATGAAGCATATGTATGGATGTATTCTAAAAAAAGTAGTGATAAGATGAGTGGAACCTGCAAAATTTGTAGGAAGGTACTTAAAACTATGTTTGATAACAAATTGGGTCTACTGAGGCATCTTTCTCAGCATCTGGCAATAAAAAATGAATTTGACAAGCCCAAAAACATAGCGCATTGCAGTCAAGCACATACACAAAACTAAACATTTTTCATACTGTTAAAATATCATAAATATTTTTTACTATAAAATGTGAACCGATTTACTTACCAATTATCAGTGCAATATTTTGAGCTTAAAGTTTCTGTAATTTGCTCTCGGTACTTCTTTTGGGCATGAAGTGCGTCGTCTGTTAAATGTTTATTTAGGTGAGTAGTCTACATATATCTTGAGTACACATGTTAAGCAATGATGCATGTCAGTTGTACTTAGGTATGGTTAAAATTTGAGAACAGGGTACACACAAAGATTAAATATTCTTTTTAAAAAAGTTGTTTCTTTTAGTTTTAGATATTAAAACATTTCTCATTCTTGTCTCATTTCTCGCAAGAAAAATTTTTTCTGTCAAAAAACGTCTTGAAGCTCGAATTCCATTCTTGTACAACCCTCGAAAACACGTGTCGTTTTCAAGCACCGTTCCTATTGAAAACTGTCCATACAACCATGGTTTTGCATTTCAGTCCTGCTACTAAAGCAAGCAAAGCAGTTAGTGTGTCAGTGGTGCTGTTAGTTTGATATTACAGTGACACTCAAAGCCTCAGTGAAAGACTGCCCTAAAAACCAATTTTTTTTGCTTTGAAATTCATGGAGGCGCTTGGTGGAAGAATTAATTGCACAGAAAAATTACTTTTAAAGTAGGTTAGTTTTACTTTTAAACTTAGCAGTGCAAAAGCATTAATTATTAGCTGGCACAGTTGGTTGTGGCAGCCATAGATAGACATAGTTTGGCAGGAGTAGGTGGAGGCCTTTTGTTTGGCCTTGTCAAGACCTTGGTGCCTTCCTAGAGGGGCTGTTAACCTGCTGAAAAGTACAGTATTATTGAAAACAGCTGTTANTTGTCAAGACCTTGGTGCCTTCCTAGAGGGGCTGTTAACCTGCTGAAAAGTACAGTATTATTGAAAACAGCTGTTATACTTGGAATTAATGTATTATGTGTTTTATTGAATATTCTGCATTGTTGGCACATTTATATGTTTTAGAATTCAAGAAATGGTCAAAGAGCAGTAAGTCCCTGTGTCTTTATGGTTGTGTTTNTTGTCAAGACCTTGGTGCCTTCCTAGAGGGGCTGTTAACCTGCTGAAAAGTACAGTATTATTGAAAACAGCTGTTGTACTTGGAATTAATGTATTATGTGTTTTATTGAATATTCTGCATTCTTGGCACATTTATATGTTTTAGAATTCAAGAAATGGTCAAAGAGCAGTAAGTCCCTGTGTCTTTATGGTTGTGTTTNTTGGCACATTTATATGTTTTAGAATTCAAGAAATGGTCAAAGAGCAGTAAGTCCCTGTGTCTTTATGGTTGTGTTTGCGAGAGTGCTGTGCTGTCGCAGGGAATTGGAGTTCACTCGTACCCTGCGCCAAGTTGCCCCCTCACTCCAGTATTACTACATGGGCTTCTACATCCACTCGTGCCCCAAGATGCGCTACAAGGCCAGCTACAGCCCGTCCTACCTGCTGTGTCCAGAGACGTACCGGTGGTACCCAGTGGTGCAGTGCCGCCCCTGGCTGGACGAACACAAGTACTGCCGCTTCTGTGAGGATCCCGCTGTCAAAGACCCAGAGAGTGACGTTTCTCTTGGCCAGGTAGTTATCTCCTTTCACCTGCTGCCCCAACTCAGATAACCAGGACACAGGTAGGAAGACTGCATCCATGATCTGTGTATGTAGCACTGTGCTGGCAGCCAACTGCTAGTACACAACCAGTGCAGCAAACTCTGTGCATGACTGTGGTATAAGGTGCTGTGCACACTCTCTCATATCTGTGTGTATTCAGGCTGCACACTTAGATAGTTGACTCCTGTTTTACATACCTGGCAGTGCAGGTCTGTCCAGATAGACCTTCATAGTGCTACACAAATGAAATTCCAAACAACTTTATCTCAAGCTTTTTTTTTTTTTTNTCTGTCCAGATAGACCTTCATAGTGCTACACAAATGAAATTCCAAACAACTTTATCTCAAGCTTTTTTTTTTTTTTCCCAAACAATTCAACAAGTTAAAATATTGGCCAGATTAATGTGCTCTTGCAGACAACTATAATNTTTTTTTTTTTTTCCCAAACAATTCAACAAGTTAAAATATTGGCCAGATTAATGTGCTCTTGCAGACAACTATAATCACAATGACTAAAGAAGACAACCAAAATACAGTAGAACCTTACTGAAACAACCCCTCAAGATTTCCAGAAACATGGTCATAATGGAAGGTCTGTTGCTATAGATATATTGAGAAATTTTTAACCGATTTTAACTCTCCTCTGACCCTTATATGTCAAAATTTTCCATTTTTTGTATGAAGTCTGTGTTCAGTTATATCTAGTGCTAAAATGACAAAGTTTTTAAAATTAAATATAAATTTATTTTAAGAGGTAGGCGTCTTTTGAAATATAATGAAACCCGAGAGGCATATAAGCCTCTACATGTCACTTGAAATGTCAAAAAGATTGAGCAGTACAAAGTAAGTCCATGTTCAGTCATGTATAGTATGAAAATTACAAATATTTTTGATTAAATATAATTTTATTTTNCCCCCCTCCCCGATTTTAAATATGTTAAAAACATTGAACAGCGCAAAGTGTTACCAAGCATTGTAAGTCCTTGTTCAATAGTCTCTGGCATCAAATTGATGTGATTTTTGTAGGGAACATTAATTTAATTTAATAGTCAGACATCTGCCAAATAAAATGATACCCCAGAAATGTGTTGTTCCTTTGATTTCTCTTGGTTTTTTATTGCTGTTGGTTAATGGTTTATTATGCTAATTTTTTTTACTCCAATTTTTTTAATGTGTATGGATTCATTTGTGAACGTTTGTTGGTGACCTACGCCTTTTATACAGACTTGCAATTTTGTTTAAATGAATGGAGAGAGAGCTAGCTTGTCGCACTATATGTAAACTGCTTACGGTAAAGTGAGCACTTCGGAAAGTTTTTTGTAGATTTTTCTTTCTTCCTTTTGCATATCCAAGGCTTATAAAAGGGGAGGTTAGCTGTTGCCCCTAGCAACCAGCTGGTTTGCAAACTTGGGGTGGGGGGGCCTACGTCACGGCAGGACCCCGAGTTCGCTCATGGTCACATCTACTTCCAGCCATAAAAAACTCTGTTATTGTAGCAAAAACCCTCATCAGTGTTTTTGTGAAACTTATGGAAAACCAGTTGTTTCAAAGTCGCAATTTCTGTCGTAGTAGCAAATGTGTGCATTATTGATCAGTGCATGTTAAACAAAGTTAACTAATTGTTGCTTTCCAACGTTGTGGTTTTTGTTTACTAAGAATACAACATTTTGAAAGGGATTGGATGTTCACAAAGAATACATTTTAAAATGGATTGGAATACTCTACAATAAAACTTAAAATTAGAACATGTGTCATAATTGTTGTTTTTTTGTTTTTATCTTCATGAGAGTTGTGGCGCATCTGTTTTACATGTGCTGGAATCCTTGGCATCATGTTAGTGTCCTCTTCTATGGTGTCAAAGGTCCATAATTTTATGAAAAGTCCACGTGTAAAATCTTTTTGTGTTTGTTTTTTTTAATGTGTGATCCACATCATGCATAATAAGAAAGCAAGTGCAGTGTTTGTTTTCCAACCAAATTTGTTAGATAAAAGTTTTTAGTTGGCTGTAAACAAGGATCGGTCGGTCATTGTGTAATTCATCTTTTTCCTTGAGTAATATGGCCATCACTGCCATATAGGGCCCCATGAATATAAGTAAACATTATACAGTCAAATCTCAAAATTACGAGCATTCACTGTTCCCGAGAAAACATCCGTAACCTTGGAAAGGTCATTGTTTGAATTTGACTAACTCTTGACTCATCCCCAAAACCCTATATGCAAAAAATGTGGTAAAATTTTACTTCTGCCATTTTTGCACAGCATTAGCCGCAGAATTACACATTATATTTGTAAAATACAGTCAGATGATTCCCTTGAATTGGCATAGTAAGATCTATGCACTTGTAAGATCATATTTGACTTATTTTTATTGACTTTGACCCTTCAAAATTCCAACTCGCTGTCACTTTGAACGAGTCACGCCCATGAGACTGTGACCTTTCTCAAGGTGACTGAGGAGAAGGGGCCAGGTGGCTGGCTTAACCTCCCCTCCGGTGAGAGAGTTGCACGCGCATCCACCCACTTGATCAATACTGTCGGCTGACGCCTAGCAACCACAACAGGCTGGAGTCAGACTGCGAAGCAAGCACCGCTTGCTGTCGCGTACTTGTAGACTAGCGGGTGACGTGTTTATTTACAGCTTTAAGGCACAGATAAGGCTTGGTTGCCTTATCTTTGAACCCATTACAAATGAATATCACTAAACTATACATATACATTTACAAGTTGAAAATAAGAAAAAAAGATATAATTTATTTGTGTATTAAAAAATATACTATACATACTATAGACATACACACATACATATAGTGGAAATAAAACAGTTTTCACTCTATCTAAGCATTATAATATATAGGAACGTTTAAGGCATTTGTGGCCTCAAAATACATGAACTCTAAGGCCGACTCGCTCACTCACCACTTTCCGTATTCCCTGTATGCGTAAGGCACTCGACTGGCATGCTGTCTTTTTGGCGGCGACTTCTCTGCCTGAGTATAATTTTTTAATTGGCAACTCTATATTTTTATGGCATGCTAAACAAAGATAAAAGTATGATGCATATCTAAAGGCATCTCTGATTTTGAATCACCCATTTTAGCCATATTCACACCCAAAAAAAAAATCCTAGGAGTTGAAATAAAAACTTGAAACGTTTCTTTACGCATAAAATTTTTCTTAAATTCTTTTTGTAAGTAGACATTACTACAAAAATATCCTACTGGCTTTTAATTATGTCTTTGCTACCAAACCTCTGCAAAGCACATGCACCAGCCAGGCAGAAGTGCGGTGGGTTACACACTAAAACATTACCCATGTGATCAAATGCTGCAAACTACTGTATTTTGGCGTGTATAGGTCACACATTGTAAAAATGACTACAAAAAGTGGGGTGCAGCTTATTTACGAGATATTGGCATTAAAACAATCCCCCCCCCCCCNAACCCTTTAATTTCTTAACTTAGTTCCGTTTGTAAGGAAGTTAAAAAAATAATAAGAATGTGATGCATACTGACATATATATATATATTAGGGTTATGTCAAATAACAAAAAATATCTGTTCCGGTTCCGGTACAGATTCTACAATTTAAATATCGGTTCCAGTATTCGGTTCTATGTATTTTGAATACTTGCCTTTTGCTTGCAACTTCATTAAATCAATGTAGGTAAAATTCATTAAATGTTTTATTTAACCTATGGAAGAATTGAACAATAACAAAGTGTGAAGATAAGANTGTTTGTTTCGTATTAGTCAATTGCCACTCACTGACTGTCAGAAAGTGGCCTTCTTATACGGTATGGACCATATTCATCGGCCGAGCCATACTCAATCCCATGGTTAAAATTACAACTGATTTATTTGCAACAATTTTTGACAATCATTACTTGCAGAGTATTTTTAAATCCTNCCCATGGTTAAAATTACAACTGATTTATTTGCAACAATTTTTGACAATCATTACTTGCAGAGTATTTTTAAATCCTTCACAATTGCAACCAAACCTGCAATTGGCAGCCTCTGATAATAATCACGCCTGCCAAAATATCACCACATCTATAACCTCATTCCAAATTCCATTTACAATAAGACCACATAACTTTAAATAGTGTCTGACATTGAGAGATTCATTCTCCCTGCCACCAACATAAGAATGCAATAAAGACATGAAGAATAGTAGTGATAAAACATGAAAATCTGTTGCGGGATGTAAACAATACTATTGATAGCACAAGTTGTCAGTTATCTGTGTTTTGAATTCACATAGTGTACAAAAATGAATGATGCACACAATCTGGCAAATGCACAAATGGGAAATACACTAAAATACAAAGTAAATAACTGGAACTAAGCATTGANGATGCACACAATCTGGCAAATGCACAAATGGGAAATACACTAAAATACAAAGTAAATAACTGGAACTAAGCATTGGAAATCCACTGTATTTCATAGCTACACAATTGTTCCAAATTTATTTTAGCTTTCGAAAAGAATATCTGATTGTGGTTGTGGCAAATTAATGCTTTATGAGTCGTAGTATTTAAGTTTAACATTGTTTACATACGAAATTTGTTGGGATTGTTTGTAAAATAAATAAATAAATAATATTTAAAAAAACGTGTTACAGGAAAACTGAATAAGCAGGATCGCAGCAACGAGATTTCACTATATATACACACAGCATTAAAACACCCCAACATGCAGAACATTTATTCCCTTATTTTACTAATACTGTACATGGTTGTGTTATTAAAACAAAGTTATTTACATTGTTCACCGAAACAGTGGTTATGTGATACTTTATTAATTATTGAGTAAAAACAGCACACACATGTAGTGGAAGAAAACATTAAATGAAATCACGTGGATGTGTTTACATTGACATAAGGTGGAAGGAAATGCAAAAAGAATAAACTACAAAGGATCTTTAAAAGTGCTCACTTTACCTTAAAAAGTCTATATAGTGTGACAAGTTGGCTTTCTTCCCACTCATTTAAACAAAATCTGAAGTTCGTATAAAAAGTGCTGGTCGTCAACAACTTATTCCCAAAATCTGAAGCGCAATTGGAGATGCCCATTATCCATTGTNCGTATAAAAAGTGCTGGTCGTCAACAACTTATTCCCAAAATCTGAAGCGCAATTGGAGATGCCCATTATCCATTGTGACTGCCCTCCCCTCCCCCATGATAAGCATGAGTGAGTCAAGAGATTTGGATGGCTCTTAAAAGGAAGGGCTCGAGAACCATCCCCTGATAAACCATGGCAGCCTAGGTAGATTCCACCTGGAAACAAAATGTCTCTCTCCTACTGTGACAGTCTCCATACCTAGTTTTCTGACGGAGATGCAGCAGCACAAACACAGCCCAGTGCCAAAGGCCATGGCTCTCCAGCTGGGAGGCGAAGCTAGTATGGATCTGGGCAGCCGAGTACTCTGATAGGTTCGAGTAGCCTATTGCATCCATGATCACCATCACAAGCCAGCTGCAAAAAAAATTACACAACCGTATGAAATAACAATTAACTTCACAGATTCTTCACATGCCTAAATCAATCCTTATACAAAAAAATGATCACATAATCAGCAATGAGAATAATGTAAATCTTACACAAATGATAACTTTATTATATTTTAGTTTAAGCCAAGCCAACATGCCCACTGACAAGAAGCCATCTGCTTTCGAATTAACTGGTAATTTCCATGCAACCCATGAATTCGCATCCAACATGGACAGCATGTGAGCCAATTTTTCTACTGAGGACAAGTCGTCATTATTCTTAACAATTGTGGCAAACTGATTGGAAAAATTTGGCCACTGCCTGCAGTGACCTTCAAAATTAGGGAGTTTAGTAAGCCTAAACACACACTCATTTTAGAGGAAGCACAAAGCTGTACAGTCCCCTTTGATACATCGGTCATGGCATCTGCAGTAGCGAATACTACGAAATATTTCTCAAGAATATATGCAGGAAACTACAAATATTCACACTATTAAATGCAATAAATAAACAAATTAAAACTTTTACAGCCAGAAAATGAAACAACTATTAATCTTTACAGAAAAATCACAGTACCATGAAACACGTGTTAATGCAGGCAAATGTTATATGTGGGTATGTTATATGGTTTTACTACATATATTTTGAACACACAAAATTTAGATAAGAAAAGGAATGAGTAGAAATATGTTATCTACATGAACATCAACAAAACATGGTACGNAACACACAAAATTTAGATAAGAAAAGGAATGAGTAGAAATATGTTATCTACATGAACATCAACAAAACATGGTACGTAGCATTTTGTTGTTCAAGAACATCATGAATGAAAAGTAGTACTTTAAATTTTATCTTCAATACCAAGATTATGCNGTAGCATTTTGTTGTTCAAGAACATCATGAATGAAAAGTAGTACTTTAAATTTTATCTTCAATACCAAGATTATGCTTCATTAATAATCTAATTCATTTTTCTGCTGAAAATCAATGCATAGTAGGGTTGTGCGAATGAGACATTTTCCCCACAAAATGAAAACAAAAAATATGTCATGGAACTTATTTTCATAACATTTTAGGAAGTTACCTCATAATAACAAATTCTTTGCAAAATCAAGCAATTGAAGATATGGTGTATTTAACACACTGGTTCTTGTCTATATTTAAATATCCATTTTATTTGGTTATTTTAGTTATAAAACAATGAAAACTAACACTATTTACAGTCAAAAATTTACTTTACTGGTGTACTAAATGAACATTAATTGAAAACGAGAATTTTGTATCGCCACAANATTTACAGTCAAAAATTTACTTTACTGGTGTACTAAATGAACATTAATTGAAAACGAGAATTTTGTATCGCCACAACTTTTGGCAACCAAATTTCTTACTGAAATGGAAATGAAAGTTGTCATTTTACGTTTGTGTTTCTATATACCGAATATCTGTACAACCCTAATGGATAGGCAAGTTAAAACTAAATTTAAATGCCAAGTTAAGAACACTATGTTGCATGGCCATATTTACTTCACAGGGTATTTTTCCTCTTGACCATAAATAAAGAAGGATAAATTTCATTTTGGAAGTATACAGTTAAAATAAAGTAATAATTAATAACAAAAAATGTACACCGAATATAAAAAATGAAATTTTGGGACAACTGAGAGAGAAAATAAAGAAAGGCATTCCTGCACACCTGAGGCGATAGTCGAGGGGATCCGGAGTGTGTGTGCTAGGGTTCAACATCTTCTGCAATGGGTGAGCATGGTCGCTGTAGAGTTTCAGGAGGTGGAAGCACAGGTCCCACACAGGACGCCCGCTGCTCACCTCCACATGCAACAAGTCATCCTCCATGTAGGGCGGGTGAGGGGGATATGCATATGGCCCCGCCTCCTGGGTCATGAATGCTTCTTCATACTGGAGGAGAGCGTCTACCACAGTCGCAACCCGCGAGCACATGTACCTGTAGCCCAGACACACAGCCAATGCTAGGAAAATTATGCTTGCGTGCACTATAAATACAGAACACAAGTTTGTAATGTGAGAACACAAAATTATACAGTAAACAAACTCATTAAACTCATGTAAGTATTAACTAGAGCCAAGATTATTTGGTGAATAGTGATAAAACATAAATAACACTTTAATATAAGTTAATACACCGCTTAACACTGAAATTTAGGTTTTAAATACACAATAAAGTACAGTTCAGCTAAACTATACTATTTTATCTGCAAAACCATGACCAAAAATTTATATCCAAAAATGTATAAAGGTGGTGGTGATAATCGATAAGTTAAATTTTAAAATAGGGATGGGTCAAATAACAAAAAATCTCGGTTCCAGTATTCGATTCTATTTTGAATACTTGCCTTTTGCTTGCAACTTCATTAAACCAATGCAGGTGAAATTCATTAAATGTTTTATTTAACCTACGGAAGAATTGAACAATAAAAAAGTGTGAAGATAAGATTTAATGTATACAGATAACCTTTTCGTAAATTTATTTAAGGTTAGTAAATATGCAACTANAAAGTGTGAAGATAAGATTTAATGTATACAGATAAACTTGTTGTATTAAATTTATTTAAGGTTAGTAAATGTGTAAAAAGTTATTCTTTTTTTACATTAATATGTGGTGATTGTGATATGTTTGGAAAATACTTTAATTAAGTAACTCGTGGCGCTAAAAGCCAAAACATTGTGGCGTGCTGTACGATAATGGTAACCTATGGTGCTGCCAGACTTGCCCAGTTGCAGACACCATCAGCTGAACTGGAGAGCACCGCACCGCAGCTATGATAATGGCAGCGCCTTTTAACAAAGTTCACACTCAGCTGTTAGATGTTTGCATAAACAACCAGCTTAAAAATGATGGTTGCAGGAAATCTTAGGTGATGGGACCAAAAGATATTTTGATTGATGCAATATCCGATTAACAATAAAAGCAGGTAAAAATTAATGGTAAATACGGTTTATTGTTAGGTGCGTTTTCGGTACATAGAGAGTCCACTGTATTTAGAAAGTGCTGCGAAAAGTATAATTTGTGCACTATCAAATATGTTATTATGTAGTATCATTAGGAAGTATTTTACATTTTCCTTCATTACTGACACTGTTGAGACCATATAACGTAATCAATTTTTGTTAACTCTTGTTAATATTTTAATTAGCAGAACTTGATCTACTCAGTGATTGTTTTTTATTATTCAATTTTTGTAAGATCTGAAATAAAAATGTACTTCCACAAAAAAAACTTATGAGATTAGTGCACAATTTGTGGTAAAGTCCAATTACCAAGAACACACTCTGATTACTTCAATGGGAAAACAAAATGTTTTGCTCATGTGCTGTGCCATAGTAGACTAACCGCAAACTACTTCTCCCAGTGAATTTCGAGAATAGTTCCAGCATTTAATAACAGGGTGATACAAGTAATGTGAAAAACCATATACAGGGCATATTAGTAAAGTTTAGAGCAAATGCCAGTTCAGGAAATATATTTTATGGCAAATGACTTTAGGTCAAGTGAATTGTGGGGCAAATGCCTGTCTGCAATGTTTTAGAATTTGCAAGAGTAGACAAACAAAAATGCAAACGCCTTTAGGGCAAACAACTGTAGAGTAAATGCCGGGACAGGAAGATAAATACCAACAGGTATGACTACACACAACAGTATGCAAATGCTGTACAATGCAACTTGATTAAGAATGGTGTTTGGTAAAATGACCTGTTTACTATGTTTATGGCTGCAAATTGATCGTTTCAAACAATGTAAGTTAAATCAATTATTTACATTCATTTGAACAGAATATAAAAATAATAATGGTTTCAACTACCTGAGCTTGAACCTGAACAATAATAAGACAGCAAACATAAATGTACAAAATTATCCAGGTAAAATGCATACTCCAAAAAAAATGCTTAAAATTACGTACATTACATTTTAGACAACATAAATTGTTCCCAAATATTGCATTCATTGAGACAGAACATGAAAATGAGTGGTTTTATAACTACCTGAACGCAGGTGTTAACTGCACAGTCTATCCCAGGTAAATGTGTACACTGAAAAGTGAAACACTTTATCAGATTAATATATTATCTAATTGATATTATAAAAATTTTGGGTCACATCTTGAAGTTTAAATTAACGATTGTTAAAAATGGTCATATCCACAGTAAAAATGGGCCATTTTTACCTTCAGATACTTGGCAGGCATGGACAAGTTGGCCACGGAACCATGGGTTGCAAATCCTGAAAAGTTATTACATCTATTAATGTCAAAGCTAAAAGAGACAGGCATTAATTGGTAACATGATGAATGGCAGAAGGCCCAAAGGAAAGGAAGACTCATACCGGGGCCACTGGAAGGTCTAAAAATAAAACCTAAAAGCGAAAAAAAATTTCAAGTTGCATTATGTTGAACATGAATTTAAACTTCAGGAGCACTGAAACAATAATTTATGAAACAGAGAATACTTCCAATTAAACACCTCTGCACTTCAATTTTATTGACCAGAAATTGTGATTTTTGGTCAGCCACATACAGTAGTGTTCCATTATATTGAGGTGTCATAGTTCCTGGTTTGATCTGTGCTACGACTGTCTCTTTGCTGTTCCTGAATTGGACCGATTTTGACCCCCAAACCCCAAACATCGCCCAAAAATTGCATTAAAATTGTGTTTTAACCTATTTAACACGAAAATAATCTTTTATATTACTGAAATGTTAGTTGATTTAAGCAGGTAGGCATGTGCTCTTTACATTGATACCCAACAAGTACAGATACAATCACTGATTGCGTCAAAATGAGTGGAAAAACCTGACCGCGTCACATATAGCCAATCAGCCCGCAGTCCATTACTTGGCTGCTGCAGCAATGTCTCGCAATCTATAACTCTGTCATCACAGCATCACAAACCACCTCAAACCAAATTATAACAGCTAGTCGCTGGAAAATTTAAAATTTTTAATGAACGAAACCTGGAAACATTATTCCAAGATATCTTTACGATTAAAATTATACCCCCTTCCCCTCCCACCTTCACATCATTCTCTTCCACGGGCAGATACGATTACTCATTGCATTAAAATTTTCTAATAGGGGAAAGGAAAATAACCATTGCTTGGCGTACAACTCTCGTCTTGAAACAGCTCGTGGCTGGAAATTTAGGTATACCTTTCAATTAACCGAAACCTTTAAACTTTATTAGAAGATATATTTGTGATTAAAATCATACCCACCACTAGCAGATATAATTACTGACTCCATCAAAAATTATGAANGGTATACCTTTCAATTAACCGAAACCTTTAAACTTTATTAGAAGATATATTTGTGATTAAAATCATACCCACCACTGGCAGATATAATTACTGACTCCATCAAAAATTATGAAAAAAAACTGACCTGACCAGACTCTGGGATAAGATAATTTTGACATTGCTTTTCTCTGTCTGATAGTAAAATAAAGTGACGCGTTTGTAAGTTACCTAGACGTGTTGCGATTAAAATAATTCCCCACAAGTTTATATAAGTGTCTGAATTATTAACAAGATTAGTTACTAGCTAAAGATGGCGATGACATTTTTGGCCTAACATATGATGATGTTACACCATCCGTGTTTGAAACTCAATTTATTTATGAAATATTGCCAAAAATTACCAGTATTTACTCGTATAAACCGTGCACAATTTTTCGGGAAATTATTGGTAAAAATGAATGGTGTGAGGCTTACTTAAAACCAGCAAAAATTCAAGAAAACTAGATGAAAATCAATTAAAAATATGTTTGTTAGCCAACAGCGATAAAATGTAGGAGTAGTTATGTCACTATCTTTAATTAGTATGCTACGTCTTCATGGTCGCCACCTTGCAACTGTTTGAATTTCATGTTCTGACCTCCCTTCTCCACTGCAGCCATGATCTCTTCTCTTCCCCCCCCCCNNTTTTTTTAAAATTGTTGAGCTTATCGACGATACAAGACCATATTCCTGCACAATAACTGCCTACGACCCCATACCTTCCTCTATCTTCATTATGATCTTGTACTTGATAGCGAGATCCAACGTTTTCCACTTCCTGCCCATGTCGTAAAATCACGTCAATGACAAATCAAAGACCAAAAATCTGCGTAAGTCGTCAATAATTATAGCACAAAATCGTAATCCAAAAACGTATCAAAATTGAAATCCAAATAAAATGGCGTAAGCAGGTTGTCAGTAACAGTGAAACACAATAACATCAAAATCCAAAATCGTAATCAATAAATCAAAGCAGACCTCCAAGTTGTATAAAACTAAACACAGTTTAAATCACAATGACCATGAACGACTATGGAAAGGAAGAACAGGATCACCTGGGGGAAAGGAAGAAAGGGCAGGATTCTATTTTTAGAGCAATGCTCTTGGGTAGCCCATGAGGAAGATGAGGTGGCAAGGCGGAAAAATGTGACCCATGACAGCTGCAGAAGGTATAGTGTGGAGCTACGGCAGACATATAACAAAAGCGTGCTTCACGCGGTCACGAAATTCAAGGCAAGCCCGCTTCACACACGATCGCACTGTACATGTTTCTACTCCTAACATCACAATTTTTTCATGGAATATTTTTGCGATTTTTTCGTGGTTCCTCAAAAAGACCTTGTTATAACAATATTCTCGTAATTTCTGTGCTTGCTATTATGGGATTCTACTGTACTGTAATTTGGCTGTAGACCACTCGACGTGATAACATTAGTAAGACTACAGTTATACCACTAGGCCGGCCTATTTACCAAAACTCAGCTCATGTGTTTTTAATATTTCATTTTCTCCTATACAAAACATGTTAAAAAAAAGTTAATTAACTTCTAATCAGTAAATTTATATTAATACATCAAACTGAGTCACAAGAAACATGTCAAAAATTGTTTTTAAAATTTCCGCATGTGCTTGCTCATGCGCACACAGAGTTTGTGTAATAGTCTCTGGTATAAAACCAACTTGATTTTTAAATGAAAAATTATTTATTTCAATGGGCTGACAGGCATCTTAATAATAAAATTATACCTCCCAGAAGCATATACTTGACTTTCCTTTGTTGCTGAAAATGTTTAAATACAGAGCAACCAGTTTGTTGCTTCTTGCAGAAAATTTGAGAATATGTTGTTAAAATATTAATTTATTTATTTCTGAATAAACTGATGTCCTGGAATGGCATAACAGATACCCATTTGTCACCAAATAATGCATAAACACACAGCCTGAATGCTGTGTAATTCATTGCAAATGCAAGGCTGTGGTTATGAATTATTAATTATTGAAGGTCTTAACAAAACAAATATATTAATAGTATTTATTTTCTTCTGCCTCAAAAATCAAACTCAAGTGATATTGTTACAAGATGCCAGAGGGGCATATTCGAGTTCATGAAGGATGGAAGTCTTAAAAGAACTAAATTTGTTTTCTTCCCTCCCCTCCCCTTC